>MPNV01001881.1:2604528-2652166 GCA_013376435.1 Cyclocybe cylindracea
GCGATGTACCAGCCACTGGAGAGTTAGAACAGGAAGCTGGAACGGCTGGAAGATGCGGAGCATGATAGCGAGGACGATGGGCAGCATATGCGGATGCTGGAACGGGAGGTCGAAGACTCTATGACCACTGGTTATCGGGATATCAAAGGCATGCAGGAGGCTATGGAAGACGAGGGGAAACCCGGAACAGGCAGCGCCAGAACACACCCGAGATCCAGACGGAATCCTAACACTAGCGGGCACCCTGGTCACAGACCAGTCAAGGACACATGGACAATCTACTACAGTGCTGGATGAGCTGTGCCACAGACCTGCCCAACGACTCGTTTCAGAAGTCTCCTCAAGCACTGGTTGACCCGGTTCCTCTAGCTGTTCAATCCACGGGCCTTCCTGATATTTTTCCGGTGGAGAGGCAGGATGACAGAGATGTCTCTCCCGCTCTATCAGCGTTGACGTCACTGTCCACAACACCCGCGCTTCCCCAACGCCTTCCACGCTGCCGCCAGGACATAAGAAGCAGCTGCCAGAGGCAACAACAAATGACTTTAAAATGCAGGCGAACCGGAAGGGAAAAAAGCTTGAAGTACGTTTTGCCCTGCCGCCTTCACGGAGTTTCTTGCTGAAGATGTGCTGATCTCCTTTAAATCTGTTCTTAGAGCAAGACTGTGGATTTCTCGAAACAGTCAAAGAAGATTGTGTCTTCGAGCAGCGAGGACAACGAGGCTAAGTCAACAGGGGGCAAGAGCGCTGCCGTTAAGACCTATGTGCGATTTCTCATTTCTAACTGAAGATGCATGCGTTGACACCCATTTAATGTGTTTTAGGGACAGGCTGCGGTTCAGGGTAAGGCTGCGAGTGCGAGCTCTGCAAACAAAGGCAAGAAACCCGACTCTTTTGGCAGTGAGGGCGAGGACAAAGACGGGGCGAAAGCGTCAGGGGCCCAGAAGAAGAGCAACTCAGGGGTCCAGAAGAAGAGCAACGCGGTAGAGCCCTACATGCGGTTTCTAACTGAAGATGAGTTGACTTTAATGTTTTTCAGGGTACGACTGCAAGTGCGGACTCCGCAAAAAATTCCAAGATCGTTGAGATCGTTGAGTCTTCCAGCAGCGAGGACGAAAACGGGGCCAAGGCACAAGGATGCAAAACTAAACCTGAAGGTTCCATGAAAAAGAGGAAGAAGGCTGACTCTTTTGACAGCAGTGCTTCCCACTCGGATTCTTCCGAAAGCGAGGGGCTTGGGGGAAAGAAGGGTGCTAACCCATCTTACTTTTCTGATGGCAGCGGCGAAGGGCAGGAAAGCGACGATGAAGAGGAATCATCATATGGCGACGAGCCCGTATGATATATTTTCTCTGATTTTCCTCTAATGCCTCATCATGTCCTAGAATCCCGACATCCTCAAGAAGAAACCCACAAACAGAAAGACCACTGCCACGACCAAGACGGCCGTCGGGCCTACTCACGGAAAGCCGTCCTCCTCTACAACCGCCAAACCAGCTGTGGTAAGACCAACAGCGACTTCTGCAACCAAGAAGGTGGTCGCCACCGTCATGCATACAACGAGCACAGATGTCTCTACAACATCCACAGTAGCCGAAGGGCAGTCAGTTCACATAGAAGATATTACTGCAGCGCCGAAGAAGCGTGAAAAAAGGAAAGCAGAGGAGAACATCTCGTCGTTGAATCCGCCCTCCGGGAAGAAGAAATCTCCAAACACAGTAACCACTGACACTGACAATGGGACTCCTACCGACGGCGAGACAGTCACCTCGAAGAAGACCGGCAAGGAGGACAAGAACCGAGTGCTCGTACCACCCTTACAGATAAGGGCGGCAAAAAAAGCGAAGGTCCAACTTGAACAAGAGACGCAGGTCGAGTATCGCTTTAATTTTCTATAGCGGTTTCTAAATTTTGTTTGATAGAGCGAGGCCTCCGTCGTCCCGAAGAAGGTGCGCACAGGTCGTTCATATATCTATACTTACAAATATTGTCAATGTTTAGAGGAAAAGGACACGGGACGACGCCGAAGACGGCTTGCATTCGACGGGAATTGAGACAGTGATTCGCATATTCTCCCTGCAAAAAATATGTTAACCATTGTCAGCAGGGAATAGATAAATGCCCCTACGATGCGTGTGGTGAAATACCTGAAGACCTCACTGCGGAATTACGAGCTGCCATCGAGGCTTACGAGCAGGAACCGAAGGATTCCACCAGAATAGGACGCTTGGAGGTAAACATTTGTCTCGCGTTGGCTGCTCATCGCAAAGTTCGCCCTCAGAGACAGAAAGCTCAAGAAGAGGGGTGGCCCTTGTCACCTGATTTCAAGAGTCTGCCAGCTCGCCTAGATGCCATGACGAGGAAGATCAGAGCATTTTTCCTGAATGTGTCCGTGCTCGAAGCATCGATCCCTTTTCAGCAATTCCTGGACTTCTTGTTTGAAAATAAGATCAGCGCAAAGATGTGGCAAAAGCTGGCACCAGAGAAACAATTCTTTGCCCTAAGGTCCTCATCTCATGCAGGATAGTGCGTTGCTGCTTATTCGTTTCTCCTCAGCCAACTAATCCCAACGTAGCTACGGTCCCAAGGGCTATAGCATCATCATGACAGCCCTTGGCTGCTTATTCCCTGACCGTGACACCGTCGAGGGTACATTTTCCATATTTGTGTCTGCAATGGTCGATGATCACATTGGGGACCCGCAATTAGACCCGTCGATGCAGGAATGGTGGGAGGGCATTCGCGAACTGACACTCCCCTACATGCCATTCTTGGAGTATTTTGCAGCTCCTTATGTCGCTAATCTCCTCATCAGCGACGACCTGCAGAAGAGTGAATATGACGCAGACATTGTGCGTCAAGCCAGCAAAGGATTTGGTGATGTTCTTCATGGCGATGTGGATGAAATAGACACAATAACCTTCGAGGTTTTCCGTCGGTCAAAGGTGGGCCATTGAAGAAATGATGTCTCTGGAGATGCTGTTGACCTCGGTATAGAAACGCAAGGCTGATACGGTGACGGTGAGTGTTTGCATTTGATCAACGACATATTTGCTGAATGGTTTGTTAGAGCGAGACGATTGCCACTGAGGGCGGCGCTAGTGGAGGACGCAGCATGTGTCCTTCTGTTTTACCCAGGAAGTGGAATGTATGTTTACCAGGCTGTTTTGTGTGGAAGGGCGATCATTCAACACTCTGCCTAGCCAGTGAAATTGAAGACCGCGACGTCCGCGACAAGTGCTGGGACCGGGGATATCGAGGCTACAGGAGGTGTGCCCAATTCATGTAGCCGTTGACTTCTTGTTTGAATCATGATAATTCCAATTGAGTAGAGCGGTAGTTGGCTGGGATCCCCACGGAGGTACTACAGATTGCTCAAGTCGGAGGAAACTTTGTCGTCCTGCTTTCGTCTTTCGTTCATACTGTCAAACCCAACAGTATTCTTTAGTATTCTTGAGTACACAACATCCGCATTGGCCAAACCGAGATCTTCCTGCATCATTAAGACAAGCCGCTACAGATTTCTAGAGCACTGGAATGGCATATATTCTCCAGGCTCTTGATTAGGGAGATAAATGCTTGTCGTTGCTAGACTTGGGGAAAGAGCTAAACAAGGGGACTTGGGAAAACAATTAAAGGGACTCAGGAAATCAGCTGGATAGGAGATGCATGATGCATTTGCCACGATGAAGTGTGTTTGTGTACTCAAAATACCCCTGTTTGAAGGGCAAATTACGGGTTACCCGAAAAATAAACGTGCTTCCCTCAGTGTTCGCCTATCTTGAATGGAACAACAGTCTTCAATCGTCCAAGACGCCAACGTACTTATCTGGTGGACAACTGCGCATTCAATATTCACCCCTCTAAGCCAGCGGATGCCCCCAAATCAGAGGGCCATGCCCCAGTGCCCCGGTTTCCATCAATGCAACGCCGGGGTGTTTTTGCGACACCACACCGTGCCGGTGGAGCTTGTGACCACATGAAGGGCATGGAAGGTCTTTGAAGAGTGCTTGTGGGTCCCACACAAAGAAACGAGGCCGATGAAGGGCGACCGGCGAGAGATTGGCGTCCTGAAACAGAAAATAGGTCGATGGCGTGGGATACCAAAAGGTCCTCTGCCCAGCGTACAGAGGCGGAAGGCCATGATCTCGTCTCGATGCCTGCACTGCGCAACAAGGGCATGGAGTTTTTCCGTCAGCCATGGCGGAAGTGGACGGGCACGCGGCGGACGCTTGTTCGAAGACCGTCTGGTTCTAGATTCGTTGTTCGTGCTGCCAGCACCTTCGCGGTCTTCATCATCGCCCTCATCATCGTCTTCATCGTCTCCTCCATTCTCTATGCCCATGCCCAAACCGTCACCTCCTTCTCCTTCGTCCCCATCCTCGTCAATAGCGCGTGGAATGGGACGCACTCTCGATACACGGCGGACGTATAAACTGGTCTACCAGATCGACCTCCAAATCTGGCATGTTGACGCACTGAGTATGATGCCAGTCATCACAACTTCGAAAAGGGTATCGAGGGTCAGAACAACTGGTCAATGAACATCGAAACGAACCGACTTACCGGTCGCAGGCGCCGATCATGAACCGATCCTCGTCATACTTGGTTTTGCAGACGCAGTACAACTTGTCGTCGTTCGCTGCATCGGAGTCGTCCTCTTCCTCTTCTCCGCCTTGACAGGGTCATTCTCTGGACCAACCGACGCACTTCCTCCGGGCATGACGGACGTCGACCGAGATCGCGAAGTGGAGTGGGCGTTCTTCCTACGCTCTGGAGCTTTCGTGGTCCTGGAAGGCGGCGTAGCTACACTGGCTACCGATGTGGTATCTGCAGCGTTGGCTTTCTTACTTTTCGCAGCCGGCTTTGCTTTCGATTTAGCAGCGGTGGAGTTTGCAACATTCGCTCTTTGCACCGCAAGATGGGCTCTGAGGGTCTGAGGACTATGCACAGAGCAGAACGGTGAGTTCTGTGCATTCGCAGCACGTAGAGATACATGCTTACTTACCTTCTTCTTTTCACGATGTGAAAAGAGAGGTTAGAGGTGCTACTGACCTGCTGGCACTAGCTGCAGCATCCTCCTACCCGCGACGATTCGCCCTCGTGAAGCCGAAGAACGCGTACGTCTCTGGCCTTATTCTCGAAAATCTCTGGGGAATATGGAACATGAAGATGGAATTCGGACCGGGTATTTCATTGTCATTGTTCATAAACCTAGCATATGAGGCGGGTATTCAGCCCTCGAGGGGAGGACGTTCAAACGAGCCTGACAGAACCGTAACATGACACGGTCGATACCCGCGACTGGTAGAACAATACAAGAAGGAAAGAAAAAAAGATAAAAGAGGAAAGAGTAACCGTAAAACCGTACCTGCACTGTCTTGTGCGTCTCGAGGCGCTCCGAAATGCTGATCCCTAGTCTCATAAGAGTCGGGGTCGCCGCCTGGAAGATTGCCACCCCAAACGTACACAGCCAGAGAGGATCCAGGGCGAACAAATGGCCAACCGAACAGCGAACAGATGGAGAGGACTAGTACGAAACCCCAAACCCCAAACCCGAAGCCGAAGGCAGCCAGGCTCAAAGGACAGACACAGACCAGAAGTTGAAATGCGAAACAAAAACAAAAACAACAACAACGACCAACGAAGGCGGAAGGCGCGAACCGAAAACGAAACCGGTCGTCCCACGAAACCGAAACGCCATTATCGGCCATCGAGGTCGCAGAAAAGAGAGGGAAAAAAGCGCAAATGGCAAAAACATACGTTCCTTGCATAAACGAACCACCCCATCCCGAATGACAACCCAACGCTCCCTCCATTCGAGCTTGGTCTTCTGCAACCTCCGCCCATGTCCGTCCCTCCTATAGTCATGACCGTGGCGGTCTCTTGAATGATCTCGACGTCGGTCATGGCCAGGTTTATCAAAGACGCCAATATCGCCTACAAGGACCCCCATTGCAGCGCCCATCCCACCGGGACGTCCCACCCAGGCTCGAGCCCACTCCAGGCAGCGGGCCAAGCAGGACGGAGACGACGAACCCGCCCAGTCATCACTGTCATCACTGTCATCTTCGGCAAACCTGACGACCCGTTTGACCGAGCTCCTCCTGACAGGCTTCGCAGCAGGGTTTGTTTCCTTGGGGCTGGATGGCGTGTGTTTATTTCGCAGAGGCGAGGACACCGAGGTGTACGAATTCCGCGAATGTGCAGGAGCTATTGTATGAAGCGATGAGCTTCGATGAATGGCAACAGTAAAAAAGACAAAAATACCTGATGTCGGCACAGTCTCGAGAGGTCGAGCGTGGGGCTCTGTTGCTGGGACCGTGGGCTCTGTTAGGGACCAGGCGTCGAACACGCCATTCTCTGGCGGTGCCGATGGTGGAGAAGAGAGAAAGTCCGGGTCAACCATGACATCGAGGTATTCTGAATACTCGAGTGCGGCGATGGCAAAGAGGGAGGATATGGGACGGACATCGAGACCGCCGGCTTGGTTGGGGAGGTAGATGAGGTTACGTTCCTCGTAGCAGGGCCGCGCAACCCACGCTCGTACACCGGAACTGGACGAAAATATCTTCATTGTGGATGTGGGTCGGGCTATATCCGGGAAGCAGGAAGGGTGTGGTCGAGCAGGAGAGGGGGAGAGTCTGGATGCAAATGGCATAATGGCAGCCATATTTGGAGAGGAGGGGTGTGTGGTGTCCAAGGAGGAGAGAAGCTGCTTTTTGAGAAGATGGACACGGATGGAAGGTTGTCGTGGGAGGAGGCTAGACCGATTGCTGGAACGAGGGAATACGGGGCCGTTGGTGTACTGGATGAAGGGAGAGACTGGCGGGGTCGGCGTGAGGGCGTTGGTGATGAGGAGACGGAGGTTGTCTCTTGCGCGACTTGGGGTAGGGATAACGGCGGGGGATGCTGGGGACGAGAAGAGTGGGCCTCGCTGTCGTCGCGGTGGAAGTTGACATTGAGATCTAGACACCGATGATGGACTGGCTGTGCTGGCGTGTTACCCCGAAGGCGCTCCCTCGTCGACCGGCTCCAGGGCTCGTAGGAACCTAGAAGCGCACAAAAGCCTCCTCTTTCTCTTCACATTTTCTTCCGTCCTCGTCATTCTGCTTCTCAGCGGACGCCTTGGCCTTCTCCTCAAGCTGCTCCGCAAGAGGCTTGAACTCGTTCTTCGACTTCTCAAGCATCTCCTTGAGCGCGCGTGCCCAGTCGTCCTTGGGGTAGAGCTTGTGCACCATGTGCTTATACGCGAACGGGTGCCTCCTCTCGTCGGCTAGGGGGAACTGCGCGAGCGAAGCTTCGCCGAAGTCGCTCTCGGTGTCGGAGATGGCGCTCTCACCCGACGCGGAGGCGGCGTTCGTGTCGCCCGCGTGTCGCGAGCCGGAGATGGAGGCCACAGTGTTGCGCCGCGGGCGCCGGGTGTACTCGAGACGTGGCGTCCACTGGCAGCGGCGATGGTGGAGAGGTTCTTGAGGACTGGGCTGAAGTCGTCTGGGAGGGGGAGAAGAGTTTGTCTCTCCGCGGTAGCAGCCGGGGCATCGCGGTCGTTCTTAGTTGTGTTGGTCGTAGTGGTTCGTGCACGTCGGGCCGCGAGGCGGTCGAACAAGTTGAAAAGGTGTTGATGGGGTGGCAAATGACCCTTTGCTAGGCCTACTATTGCTGCTCGCCGACGAAGACAACGATGTAGCAGGTGCCTGAGGGAAACCTTAGCCTGACGAGCTCTGACGAGGCCCCGAATACGCTTAGTGGGCGACTTCTGTGTCTTCGATGGCGTGCTTCATGATGGCTGAGAGGAGGAATGGAAAAATTGGTCATTTCAAGGGTGTTCCGGAAGCAATTCTGTGCACTTTTTTGGCCAGGGTTTTCGTCCGAAATCGTGCTCAAACAGGCAGGCGTCTCGTTTCGTCATCATTTCGTATCATTCGGCATGCAGAGTTCTTACACGTCGGGGTTTTCCGAGTATAAAGGCCGCTTATACGCAAAACTTCAATTCTGTCCTATACTTTGCCTAAAGTAGGTCGCAGACGGATTTTTGTCATTCAAAATAGAAAGCAAACTTCCCAAGAAACTTCTATTTTGGATTGAGGTCCCCGTCCAAAAATTCTTTGTACGTGGTTCCCGACAAAGAATCGAGAGCAACGTCGGATAAGATAACTGAGCGTGTCGTCACAAATGAGAAATGATCAATATAATTTCTCTGGTGAGAAATGAGGAGAGGAGGAGGAGGCGAAAGAGTGTGCCACTTAGAAAGTGGGACACTACTTTCGTGGGGGTGCCTAGACCTGCGCAGAGCGCTGGGATTTCGGGCTGGAAGGAAGCACGTGACCTGGGCTTGGAGAGCCCAAATCTGGCAGGGACCTCGAGAGGCCAAACCCGAAATCGCAGAGCTCAGGCAGGGCTGAACGTCTGGGCAGCTCGATTGGGCCGAAATGCCGAGCCGGTCGGAAAAGCCCGAACCAGCCAGCAGCCCAGACGTTGAAGGGTGTAGGTGGGTGGGTTGAAAAAAAATCTTGTAGAGGCAAGACAGAGACCTCCAAGACAACGAGGGCTGAATCCGAGAGGGTGAAGAACGAGTAGGGAACGATATCTTTCTGCTGAGGATTTGCCAGAGCTTGGCAAAGGCGACGCACGTCAATAGATGCATTCTAGACGACACTAATCTTATCTTATCCTCTCGGAATAGCTTTCTTTATTTAAAGTGCTATACGCTTATGAAACAAAGAAAATGCCCCTTTCTACTTTAAATAAAGTTTTTTCTTCGATGTGGCTGTCGACAGAGTGTTGACATCCAAGAAAAAATTACTGCTCTACTTCATGTATAAAATTCTGCTCTACGTTGTACACTACTTTGGCTAGGCTGCAACATCGTGCTCCCATGTATAAACGGCCTTTCTACTCTGGAAGCCCCCACGTGTTAGTTTGCAAACCGTCCTCAATTCGCTCTTTGTATCACGTGACAGGCATTCGGTCATTTCGGTCATGGCTTGGTCCTGCTCCACAAAAGGAAACCCCTTGGGATGGCGAAGGAAGCTGCCAGAATGAGGACAAACGTTTGAGGATGCACTAAAATCGGATTCGACAGCCTTTTCCCATAATATTTATGTTGTGCAGCTTTTGTCCAGTCCCGGCCGCCATACCTTTCCTTGTTCTCGTCTTCCATTTTTTGTCTCTTTGGAAATTTGGTTATCCGTTCATCATAAGTAATTTCGATTTTTATTTTATTTTTGTATTGAGTTTCACTGCTTGGTAATGGATCCTCAGCGTTTTGCTGCTGATAGTATGCGTAAATGTATTCTTTATCAACAAGCACTGCTGTATTAATGTTGTACAGAGTGGGATTTACATCAAAAGACTACTAGAAGGATTCTCAGAACATGTAAGCTGGCTAAGTTGAAATCCGTTATTTCTCGAAACATCTTTAAGCTGTCTTATATTGATGGTCAGATCCTCGTTGATGGTACTGTCTGGTAAGAGAAGAATTTGAATTCAAGAGATTCAAGCGAGTGATGGCAGTGAGGGTATGTAACGGCGAGTGGTTCAAGCAAGAGAACGCAGCGTGCAGACGACAAGAATAAGGGATAGGTGGGCTTCTGTTGCATCGACATATATGTGAGTTCGAGTTCAAGAAAGGACGTATTTAGTATTGGGTATACCTAGTATGTCGACCGATACCTCCCGCGTCATCAGAAAGTCAGATTCGTTGATGGCTGACTTCAGTTTGTCGAGGCGGTATCGAAACCGGGTCATGTTAGTGAGTATCGCTTGAGCAATTTATGTCAGTGAAGAGGCCATGAGAGGTTGACAGCTCCTTTACCTGGTCGAATATGACGGGTCAGAGGACAGTATATCCGTAATTGCGTGTGGAGGAGGGTATCAATTTGGCAAAGGAGGACGATCACCGCTGCTCGCGTCTTTCGTCAGAGGACATGGCTTAATGAAAACACGGACAGACCTTCGGGCTCGGCGGGCTTCATGCGGTCGAAGTGGAACATGAGACTGCTCACGCATTCTGTCGGTGAAATTTCGTTGGCGTCTAATTGAATTCTGAGGCAATCACTCACTGAGCAGGTTAAGTACGCGCTCGAGTTGCTGAATGTTATTGTAAACGTTGCGTGACGGAAAACTTGTGTATAAGCTCGCAAGACTGACACCATCGTCGGGTACTTCGTCTTCCATGGAGTAGTCGTCACCTTCCGTATAGTCGAAAGGCCCTTCATATTGATTGTACCTAGACTGGAGTATCAAGTGCGATTTTTCGTATTCGATGTCATGTTCGAGATTGAGGAGAAAGTCCTGGATGTGTACGCTGTTGTGTACGGAATCGAGAATTTTTGGAAAGGCTCGGAGAACTTCGCGGACGTGGTTCATGCTACGAAAGGCAACTGCAGACTCTGAAGTGTGCGTTTAAGTCGATCATGAGAACTCACGTTTCAAAAGTCGGGGCACATCGCCCAATCTATACTGTGCTTGCTCGTTCGTTCGTTGATACTCGTTTATGCGGTCCATCAATGCTCTATGAATGTTACAGAATACTTGGTTGATGAGATGGCACTCTGACGCCGATCGAAGTCGGTATGGCGTTGAGCGAGTTGCTTCGGCGTGAGTGTCAGGAAGTACCTTGTTGGATGTCACTGGCAGGTGTTAGCCGTCTATCGAGTTCGTGGCATACGTGGTCGTGGACCGTCTGAACATCCTGTGCGAGGCCTGTCGGGAGATGGGAGCCGTTAGGTAAAAGGACTCGGACAAGCTTGACTCACATAACAAGTTGGACGTCGTCATTCGGTGGCAGCCCAGCCGCATCCTTTCCCAGATCGAATCTGCGCAATACGGAAGTTGGGCATTGTCGGATCGTATTGCGTATCATACTCACCCATGAGATCGTCAATCATGGGTGTTGTCACCATTTCCGTTGGCGTCGATGAATTTAGGTTTGGCAGTACGAGGTCCGAGCGTGTAGAGAGCGATAGATTTTGGACCTCTCTTTTTATTTTTATTTTATGATTTATTTATTTGCGTCGTGTGTCGTTTTGCGAGAAAGAATAGGTGAGGGTTCGATTGAGCGAATACTCAGCTTTCTAGCAGCCGTTTCTCAGCACGTGACTAGAAGAAGACGGTTCATATACTTTCTTATCAAGCCTGGGTAGCCAAGTGTGATGAATTGGTGAACGCGTACTGACGTTCACTTAGCATAGAGCTTTTATTCGGCGTTCTGAGTGATAGTCTCGAGACTGGCTAGGATGAAGAATTGATGGTCGCGTCGAGGACCTGCTTGGTGACACTATTCCTACTGGCCGCCCTCACACTCAAAATACATATTTATGTAAATGTCTGCGCATGTCTAAATTGCTAGCAAATTCTCTTGTTGAGTCTGATGGGAAGGTGACTCTGTTTCGGGCCCTTGGCCATGACCACCTATGTTGAGAAAACTCGCAAGAATAAAAGTATTTCCGTCCGACTCGACGTTCAATCATGAGACGTATCTAGAAAGTCTTGCTAACAACACGCGGTCAATAATCTTCATTGGTCAAATCCACTGCTCCAAGGTATCGTTCAGTTCTAACCCCTCGCTTCCTCAGGCCGCAAATTGACTCCGGTTCGCTGTCTTCAGCAGTAAGATCCAGAAATCCCAGATGCTGTACGCGTCGTTGGTTGTGAATAGGCTTGAACTCATCCGCATCGTCCGTCAAATCAATGAACCCCAGATATTGGGGGACCTTGCTGTCGTTCTCGAACGCGGTGGTAAGGTCGATGGTTCCCAAATGCTTCCACTGAACCTTCACGCCGCTTTCTGAAAGGTGTCGAGAGGGCGAGGGGTAGGAATGCGACTGGGAGGATATCGTGACCGGCGTATCCTGATTCGAGTCTGCCTCGACGTTCTGCATGGGAACGACCATCGACAATGCCTCGTCCGTGTGGCTCGACTCCGCCGTTGGAGTACCTTGTACACGGTGCGCCTAGGAGTGTCACTAGATCAATCAACTGCCAACAATGCTGAAAGTAACTCACTCTTTTCTGCTGGTGGGATGTCATACGCTGCTTGCGATGGACGACCTTCGTGCAAAGACCAATTGCTATTGGCGGGATGAAGCACGTGGGAAACCATTTAGTAACCAACGCCCGCACTGCTTGTGCGACGTTTTTGGCTTGCCCAAGCCGAGCAGTATCTGGCCAACAAAAAATTCTCCGCTGAACGACACATGACACCAATGTTGGAAGCTCCACGTTCGGTCTGTTCTCCGGCGTTTTTCTTTAACTGCAACAAGCGATGTCTGATTGATAGATCCAGAGATCTGGGAGGTAGCGGCATCATAACTGACGTTGGGCTATCGAGGGTGCGGAATTAGGAACAGGTGTATGATCATAAGGCTTTGTGGGGAAAATGCTGAGTACTTACTGAGAGGAGAATTCGCATGAAAACGCCTTCCCAGAGGTTGCGGTGAAATATTCCGAGTAGCTCGGTTGTAGTCCACCCGAGTCGGCCATCGCAAAAAGCTGAGATCCCAATAACGTCAGGCTCTCGCGGGACCCAGATTAGACGGTCGGGCACATTCTGGGATGGTGACCATGACGTGAGCGGGGAGCAATACAGCTCTCGACGATAGTATGATCGAGAAAAGACGATGAAATCTGGGCCGCAAGTTGTGACTTCCGAGTACCCAAGTGGCCTTTCGAATTGGTCCTGAGTTCGTTTTTGAGTTCGCATAGCCAGGGGCCATGCGCAAAGGAGATAAAACTGTCCTTGTTCATTGATCGAAAGGCGTTGAGGAGTGTGTCCCCGAAGCCACAACGAGCAAGAGCGACCGCCGTTGATTGACCACAGCTGGGCACACCGAGCGAATAGTCGCCACCCACAAGAAGAGCAAACAAGACCAGCCCGCCTTGTGTCAGAGAGGTAGCCGGTTCATTCTCTATTGCATCGGCTCAATAAGCAAAGAAATCCTCTCTCTGCGCCGTAGGACTTTCCTTCATGGGCGTGCTGGAATTGTTTTATTTATTTAATAAAATAAGCAGACTTTACACCATCACCACACATACCTGCGCAAAACATACCGTGCACCGAACACAAACGAATCATTGTCTGTGGTGAGGATGGCATCAAGAAGCCCAAGAGAGTTCACCTTAGCGACTTCTGCCTCTCCCTCGCCAGGCGCCTGTTAATTTTTTCGTAGGTTACTTTCCTCGGCATTCCGCAAGATAAGTACGAGTCAGCTCACTTCGTGAACATGGAAGCCGAAAAGCGAAATCATTTCCATTGCGGGTTTAACCCAAGTCGGCCTTGAAACCAGTGGCTTTTTGCCTCGCTTTTGGTCGTTGAGGGCCGTCAAATACGAACACCCAAGTGATTGGGTAGCGCAGATAAGCGCAAAGTTTGTAGAAGAGGATGTGGAGGGGGCTGGATCCGTGAACTGATGAGGTGTAAGCCGCGCTATTGCACTGAGCAACGATGGCACTAGAAATAGTTTGTGGTTTGAGCTCAACGAACCATAGAAAGATACGAAAGATGCACTTACTGTGTATCAACACCAATGTGCAGGGTGTGATCTCTCCAAGCATTTCTTTCGTAACCTTCAACGGTAGAGAATTCTCGTAGATTGACTACATCTTCAACTGCCCTTAGGACCTACGTCGCATAATTATCCTGCACAAATACGAGACGAAGGAAGGTATGCCTACTGCCCACAATTTGTTAACGCCCATAGCTTTGAGAGTGAAATTCACAGAGGCTAGGGAAATGGTTTCGAAAAGATCACACTTGAAGAGGTGCGTTGCGTTGCCCGCGAGGCGCCATTTCTGATACCAGAAGAAACAGGATCGAAGGACGATGCTTCGCTGGGGGTTCCCTAGCTGTCTATAAGCTTGATCAGAAAGAAAGATTTCGAGCACCTGGAGCGGTGGCATAAATAGCGCCAGCCATGTCAGTTGGGTTCTATTCAAGTGAGAACTGATTAACTGAGGCCATTCGAGAAGCAGAAATACGACGATCTTGAAGTGAGGCGTCGAGGCAGCCCGGGTTCTGCAGGTTGTTCGTAAAAAGGAAGAACCATGGCATTACCACAAAGGTACAAAGCAGGATATGACCGGACCTGTACTAGGTGAAAAAAGATGAAGCATTGATTGGCGTCTGGAAATGTAGCTGGCAGTTGACTGGATTCAATAGAGACGGTGATGAGAAGAGTAAAAGAGACGAGGAAGGAGAAACTGGTTATCATACAGGGGAAGAAGAGACTGAGGGCATAAAGGATAATCTGTGGTCGCACATGGCAGCGAAGAAGCCAGATTCGGACATGACCTACGACAGATGAATGTCTGCTTCCGTCCACGCGTCCACGTATGGCGTATGATGGACAGGTCAAAAGAAGCAAATGACCGGCCAGTGACGGGATAGGAGAACGTGGCGAGTGTGTCGAAGAGACGCAGGATGCTTGAAGCGTGGTACGTGACTCAGCATCAGGCCATGATCCGGTACGTGATCGTCACGTCCCGCTTGAGCTTGAACCTTGACTGCACTCCTTTGCTCAACCTGCTCGGTCGAATTATGCCTGCTTTGTCTTCCCACCAGCACTAAGTCCTTCAATGGTCTTTCTGTCCCTCTACGAAGATGCCAGCCCGCCTATTGAGCGAACCCGACTGCGAAGTCGACCACAAGCCTAAAGTACAGTCGCAGAACACCCGTGGCGCCTCCAGCATCCTGGGCTCAGCATTGCCGACCCCCCGTATGATGGTGTACTCCGTGAGTTCACTTATATGTATGTCGTGTCGATCCGTGAATCTGGGCCTGGGCATCCACTGATGCTTCTTTTCAGAATGGCAAACATACGGTCTCCTTGATCTCAACAAGTGTTACTCCAGCGACCAATGTGACATTCAATTTTCAATTCTTTTCTCAAATTTCGTTTGTGCATGTGTTGATGGGCATACAGGGGTCGAATGGTCTCCCTCCAAACAGAGTCGTCTCATAGACTCTGTTTATCGCAACGTTGCTTTTCCTCCCATAATTTTCCGTGAGTCTCCCCGTTCCTACCTTGTGGATAAAGCATAGGCGTCTCATTTCACATCCAGTCGTTATTCGGGACACAGACGGAGCCGAACTGCGCATATGTATGGACGGGAAACAGAGGCTGACGTCCTTGAAACTGTGCGTAGGTACTTCTATGGATAGATTTTAGTCCGGCTCCTGACGAGAAACCAAACTACCTCTTCTCATGTCTAGATTTGTCAAAAATCAAGTCTGTTCCTTCACAGTTGCGCCTTGCTCTGTTAAAGCATTGTACTGACGTGTTTGCGCCTTTGACGTGTTCTACGTGCACGTAGATTCCGCGTTAGTCCTTCCTTGACTCTATTTCATGGGCTTGCATCGCTCATGAGTGTTTCAGTCGCAGTGAGGCACGTCCGGAGTACGATTGCAAAAGTGAACGTCGTCGAATTCATTTGTTTCATACAGAGGCTCGAAAGAAATAGTTTGGTTTGCTGGAGACGACACTACAAGTTCGGAAAGGGTAGCCCTTACCTCGCAAATGCAGTTCAATTTCCTGAACAAACAAATTTTCTGCGTGGAGTATGAAGCCCTTACCCCAGAGCAGGTACGAGAAGTCAAGGAGTTCGGCCTAGCTGGCGAGTCTTTCTTCATCTCACTTATGCATGCGTTCCTGATAGTCCATTACTTTCTAGGTGTGTAGAATAGTGCCACGCGTCACAGTATCGTCTTGCATGTGTACATCTGCTGATCATGAAATGAAATGCGATGCAGTTACCCCCGTCACGATCACGTTATGTCCTTCAATGTCGGCCACCAAGGGCCACCAAGGGCACTGCTTCGAATTCGTCCATGCCATCGTTATTCACACCATTTCCGTGGCCTCGGCCGCCTTTGTAATCTTTGTCCAAGTGGTGGTCCAAACTATGCCACTCCGTATAAGACCCACGGTTTGTAACGAAGCCAGCAAGATCTCTCTACAGTCGAATAATCACGTACGTTCATGACCCGATTGACTCCCGTCTTGACTTATGCTCTTCTTTCCAGTCCTCTGCATTTTGCATGGACCCAGTTGCCGCCTCAGGTTCGAGGGATGCGCCTCAAGGACATTCTGGTTCAAGAACCCTAGATGAGGTGAATGACAGAGCACTTGCCACTTGACTGAGCGGTCTTGCTAAACTGAGCGGTCATGCTAATTCCTCAGATAATCCGCAAGCGGAAAGTGCAAAGGCGTCTTGTAGGTCATGCAATCATAAGGCAGCGTTCTTTGTTTAACTTTTGTCCATGTCAGTTTGAGAGGCACCGTCAGGCTCTCTTGACCTTCAGACACGTTCCTCTCCACAGTACGGCATCTTTAGATACCCTGGACAGCAGCCACGACCCACAGACAAAGGCTCGGCTCAGCGTCTGGCACAGCAAGGAGGTCCTTGAAGCTGTCGACTCGCTTCGTCGTCCCAAGACACACTGATTTTACGAACACAAATGCATATCAGTTCGCCACCTATTCGGCAATAAGAATACCATTTCATCGTTGTCTTTCTTTCCATGCACGGGCGATTGGAATATATTTCACAGTTGCGCACTGCTGACTAGGTTACAGAGGTGTTCTCGCGATCGTGAGTAGCTGATGGTGCTTGGCATTTTCGTTGCACTGTATGGGGTACTAACATCGTCTTCTGGCTCTCGTAGTGCTTTACGTACCGAGTATAGATTGTGAGTGCCGGTGCTTCCTCGTGGAAGGCGACTCATTCCAACATATGCGCAGTATCGGAGAAGAAGTGGTTCCCTCGTTGCCGCAAGTTTGAATCCTATTACAACTTTGCTCGTCCCTTTTCCTTCCTCCTGTCATTGCTCCGTCGCTGATTGTGCAGTGTTTAGGTTTTTCAGCCGGACGTCCTTTGTTTTACTACTCCACCGAGTAGCACTTTTTGGGCCGTTATATTGGACGAGAGGGGCCGGTGCTGAAGTCATATGCTGCTCCTGCGTTATGCCTCTTATCCATCTATTCAGACCATCAAGGTTGCTGCTTTGATGGATGATGCTAAGTACCTTTCCGTTAATATGGAAATGTGTGCCATAGGACTGTTATTATCGTAAGCCATATTCTCTCCTCCGCCCCGAAGATTGCCTAAATTATTGTTCAGTTTCGGATAGGAGCGCGACTGGTAGTTCTTCGCATACTTCCGCTTCCCTCTCCCCTATACTACACGACCGTCCTGACCACCAACCTGAACGCAAGATGCTACCTCTGCCAGCAGATGCGCTGCCGAGGAATCTGGTCACGACGGGCAGAGGTAGGGAGTTCCTGGCGTACGTCCTCCTTCTCACTTACTGAGTGCACAGATAATCGCCTAGACGGGTCTTGACGGCTCCGACTAGATATCCATTGGGATTGAGCTCAACATTTTCGGATACGGATGGACCATGAGTCCGATGGCGATGATATAAAGTCTGAGGGAGAGAACCTTATAAGCACGATGCACCTGGTACATGTGACCGAGTTACATATAGCGGCTCTAGCCGCCACAAACTGGAGCTCTCGTATAGGATTTATCCATCTCGTTCAGAATTTATCCAGTTGCTATTCACCGCGGTTAAGTTTCGTAGATCACTGGTGCAGCTGGTGCAGAGTTAGAGTTATTTAAATAAAGTTGTCTCCCACGAGTACCCACTCCGAGCCGTCACGTATTTCCGATCACCGTTCTAGGAGAAAGAATTCTCTTTTCCTCTTCCGTGCGGACTTTCTTCTCCGTCCCTTCGATCCCCTTTGGTTTTTGGCCCACTACTCAAATTGCTGCCACTAGGAGCCTTCGCAGGCGTAGTCAATGCAATCCCTCCGAGTCCTTCAAGTTTGCCGAGATCTTTGACGTCACTGTTTTGTCCAATTAGTACGGTCGACGTAGTCGACATAGACCTAACGATGCGAACAAGTCTGAGTGGTGGCTTCTACGATGAGGTGAGTTGGCTCTGATCTGAATTCAAGCCGCCATATTGAACATGAACGCAGTTTCGATTCAGCTTCTTTTCGAGAAAGTGGAGGTGTCAGAGGGACGATGAGTGCCACTATGCAGGCGACTAGCTCTTTCTTTTGTATCTTTTATCGTTTCCGACACCCTCTTGCCATCAACCTTTTCGCATGGATTGGATTTGAACCACTTGTGCATTGCCTCATACGCTATAAATGTGTGGCTCCGAATCCTCATGTTGCAACTCCCCCCTACCCATGCGTCTCTCCCGTGTTGCAACAGAAGCCACACTCGCTCTCCGGGCAGAATTCGCCTTCGCTCTGCGGTTCGGCGGCGTCGCATTCAAAGTAGGCCATTCTTACCCCCAATTACCCTGCAAGTTGACCTCCTTTTCGCAGGTTTTCCAGAACGACTTTCTTGTGGACATTATAGCCAGTCACGCTGACCGCCGTTCCTTGGCCGCTCTTGTCCAAGTTTCGAAACTGTGTTGGACCGTCGGCCGAAGATATCTATGGGAAGTTGTCCCTAGCCCCTAGCACCTTTTTCCTTCTTCGCTTGCTTCCCTTTTTCATATGGGATGGTCGTCGTTGGGTACGCATCAAGCCACAGTACATGCTATCTCGTTCACTAATGGCATATACTCCTTAAGACCATGTCCAACCCGCTCAAAGTTGCTGCTCACGAATGGAGTCGCTTCAACTGAGGCGAAGGTGTGGAGTTTTTAAAGGATGTTTTGTAGTCAAGGGCGAGGATTCCAGGGAATGGGACATGTGGTTCCAGAACTCTTGTGCCTCGCACTGGCCGGTTATTCAGCTTTCCAGAGTTCTTGAAGACTTTGCGAGATCTTGGTGCGGTCGATAGCGTTTCAGTTCAGAGACAAACCGGTTGAACCACCTTGAGGGTCGGTCGAGGCGAAGTGAACCAGATGGACCGCGAATGGCCCAAATAATAAGGTCGGTAAGGGAAGAGGGTAGAAGTGAACAGACCAATCTTCTACCAACCCCCCTTTGTTGATCCACCGCAAGAAACACGAAAATTGGCTGCCCTGTGGGCAGAAGAGCATTGTGAGTACCATTGGATGATTACGGCTCTTGAGAAGCACTTACCCTTGGACGAGAGGAATATCTAGAACATCTATACTTCTGGACGGCCTTCCTTCGTTCGCTAACCCACCGCGCCACGAGAAAGGACGCGATCGACGCGTTTTCTGAGAGTTAAATAGACAGGTGGGTCAGTTCACAACATTTAATGCGAATTAAAACTTACCGAACGCGCCAGATGCGTCTGGAGAAGTCAAAGTGTTTGGATTGGCGCTGCTTGGTGTACTGGTACCGGAAGTCCATCGTACGTCGTCCGACTCGATGTGTGGAAGATATAACGAGTGTCCAACTCCATTTCAGACACTCCCACCGTACACACCACTATTTCATTTCACAAGTTGTGAGTTCAGGTCTGACGATGGATGAACCAACAACTCACATTGGTCTTTAGAGCTCGATGGTCAACCCAGGATCTTTCCAGGGACTCCGTAAGGATTTCTTGGTGGGAGAAAAGCCGACATATGCTGCAGCAGTTGCTGGCGGTTACATAAAGGACGCCCTTGCTATCATCCAGCGTCGTTTCTTCAAGCGATTCCCGGTCGATCTTCCAGTCAATGAAGAGCCGACGCCTGAGCATCTTGCAGCGGTCAACGATGATGAACCGGATCCAGATCAGGTGGAACCGAACGAGAATGACCTGAGCCCTGATGAGTACAAGGCAGCGGTTGAGAGACTGAAAGAACGTCAGAGGATTATCATGTATCGGAATGGGGTATGTTCACTATTTGTTGTTGCTTGACGTGAACTAACTTCACGTGCAGCAAATCAAGCGTTGGGTGGCATATCAGCACATGAAGGACCAAGATATCGATCCCAAGGACACCAGCGCGGAGAACCCATATCGCCTTCTTCTTCAGAAACTCACCGGGAAGGGACTGAAGCGACCAAAGAACAAGGGTGCCGCCAATGTCTGGAGGAGGATGCATATCCAGGAAATCGAGGATGAGACGAGGCGACGGGCGTTGGAACAGGGCGCGGAGTTGAAGAGGTTGGCACCAATACGGGAGCACGTTGCAAAGGAGATGTTCAATAGGTTGGACCGTGATGTGCGCGAGGAGTGGGCCCGGACGGCGAAGGAGGAGCACGAGGAAGCCGTGAAGGAATGGGAGGCACAGGTCAAAGGACCTCTGCCGACGTCTCCCGAGGATAGGCAATGGTGAGCTTCATTCATGGCTTCCGGATTTCGTTTTGTTCATCGTGGTTTTACAGGTGTATCATAGGCCTTACTCAGTTCATACAGCCAATTCTCGACCTGGTGTGTGAGGCTACAGGGTGGAAGGCAACGTTCGTGGCTGGAGGGCCCGAGCCAGCATATGAAGGGAGGCTCAACATGCTCAGGTACATTATTCGGTGCCTCTCCTCAATAGTTGGCTTAACATTTGCATAGCGTTCACTCCGGTACCACAACTGGGACTGTCAAGATGAATTTCGGGCGGTCTGAGCACATTCGCTACAAGAAACACCTCGTCCCAATGTACGGCGATTTTCTTCGCAAGTGCTACTGTAAGTTCGACCATAATCAACCTCCTATTTTTGTACCTGATGTCTTTAATAGCTCCTGACGATTGCCGCGCCTGTGCCTTGAACCCCGAGGGGCTTTTCGAGTGTGTCAAGGATGTAGAGCATCCCTCGGAAGTCAATATCGACCACATTCCCCTCACGACAGATCGCCAAACGTCTTCCTCCTCTGGATCTACCACGCAGAGGCAGGGACAACCGTCTGTTCTGCAGGAGTCGCAGCCACCGTCCCTCGCCCCCGCCCCCATCGCCAATGAAGTTCCTGCTTCCACATCCATCGCTCGTCCTCCTTCTCCTTTGTCTCATTGTCCGTCTCCTGCTCCGTCGCCTGCTCCGTCTCCTTCTCCTTTGTCTCGTCGTCCCTCTCCTGCTCCGTCGCCTCCTCCGTCTCGAGGTCCAAGTTGTCCGCCTTCTCCTGCTCCAAGCCCAGCCCAAGAAGCAAACTCGGACTGTACCTCACCATCCATCACCGCACCGATTACGAGTTCATCAGGCCAGGCAAAAGAGTGCAATGTGGTTGCAGCTAGTGGGCTGACAGCGACGACAGCCACAACCATCATGGAGTCGTCGTCCGACACTCAACCCCCCTCGATCGACCGCGACGATGGTGCCAGTCAACCCCCTTCCTTGGACTCTGCCTCAAGCTTCCCTCCCGGCGTCGTCTCGGATGCCGCTAAAGGAGTCTTGCCATCGAAGAAGGCTGCCACGGCGTCACGAAAGCGTAAGAGTGCGCCCTCGACTAGTGATACTGCCAACGTCACTCCTGCGAAGCGCACTCGTATGACATCTCAGCAATCAGCTGCAGCACCGAAGCGGAAGCGTACGGAGACCACAGACCCTAGCAATACTGTAGACGCGCGTTCATCGAAGCGAAGTCTCAAGGACCCCAACGACTCGCAAACAACTTCTGTCCGGCCTTCGACGTCCATGGCACCTAAACTTAAGACACGGGACTGGTTCGAGAAGGCCAAAGGACAGTTTAGGTCAGCCTCGCTGGGATCGGAGTGGACGAAGCTACTGGAGCAGTGGGAGGCGTTTCAGGAGGAGGAGAATCAGTTTGCCGATGCCCGCGTGTTGCCTGCGAAATACCGACCGGAGAGCGTCGCGATGTGGATTAGTCGAGCACGATCGCCACGATTTCGACCCTCCAACCCGGATCCAAAGGTTGACAAAGCAGATTTCAAGGCGTGGTGGGCGGCCTTACAGCCGAAATGGCGAATTGCGGGTGGAAAGGTGATGACCAACAGGTTGGAGGGCAACTGGAGTACCCTCAGGCTTGCAGGTGTGAATGGAGTCCAGAGTGTTGTCGCTGCTCTGTTGTTCTGGGGACTGGGTGCATCGTCGAAGTCTCGCGCACGAAAGGCATGGGCAACTGCAGTGCAGGATTGCACCAAGGTGTTCTCTCAACTTCGTGTTCCCCCCACTCATCTTGAAATATTTACCTGCTTGTTGTTCTACTGTTCTACTGTATGCCTAGACAGATGAGCTCTGTTCAATAAATTTTGGGCTGCTTTTTGCTAGTTGTGAGGTGCTGTGGATAGGGGCTGTCCATTCTGGGGTATTGAACCACGTGAGACGTGGTTCGCGACGCGACGCAACGCGTCATCCATTCAACAAACTAGCCATCCACCCCCAGGGAGGTGAGAAACGCGACATTTTATTGTATATACACGTAGAAGTACATGTTTTAATTGTATTCGTAGCAAAACATCGTAATTATACAGAGGGGCAAGCCCGGACGACGCGAACGCGGCGGGGGGGGGATGCAAGCCACCCAATGACAAACCTACCATTTGGGGAAGTACGAAGGGCCCGTGCGCGTTCCCTGGGGCTGTGCCAAAGGTCGCGGCCATGACATCATTGGTCTACCTTGGCATCAGATGCTAAAAATAATGTGGGCCCCGAAAAAAGAAAATTGACATCCAATGCTCTGTGTCCTAATCCAGCCCATCCTGCCCCCCCCGACGGCGGGGGAAATGGCGGGGAACGATGAGGAAACATAATTCCCGAGCATTGCCGCGCTTTCCCCATCGAAAACGGTGCCCGGGACACCCCCAAACGACGAGGAGCAATGCTCGGGCATCGTTCCCTGCATTGTTTGCACATGTTGTCATGTCCCGCCCCCATTCTCGGGCCCGGCAGCCCAGCAGGGCCCCTGGGGTAGCCTGACTGCTCGAACACAGTGTGGACTTATGAGATCACACTGGCTACACACAGGGTTTCATATATTTACCTGGCTTATAGAAGTGAAGGTGAAGGGTACTGGGTGTAGGTAGACAAGACGCCGATCAGGATACGAGCGCAGTTCGGTCTCTTTATACCAATCGAGCTGATTTGATCCGTATGGGGAAACTTGATGCATAAGGACTTTTCCTATTAAAGCTAAAGGTTCATCTATGCTGCACGTGGGATAAGGTACCGACGGATCAGTTGAACCTGCACAGCCACTGGATGATCGTAATGAGGCATACCAGGATCGCCTTCCCTTACACTTCAGAGGCGTTCTGCTTGCTGCTAGCGTCTGAGGCCGTATTACTTACTAAATATGCGAGAACATAGCCATGTGACCCAAATTGAGCGCTGATTGGAATCAAACGACGTACCAACTACAACTACCACCACCATTGGAACCTCAAGTTCACGCGCCTCGTGAAGCTCCTCGTCGACGCTGCAATGATCGCACTCCGTCGTTCGTTCTCATATATGGGTCCAATGGGTCCAAGTCAGTTGATACAGATCAAGAATCTCTGCGTCCGACGCGATGCAAAAAACGATCCAGGCTACATGGAGGAGGAGATGAAAAGAGTCGTTACGAAGGCGATAGGGAGTGTTGGAGTTCAGCGCACCATAAAGGCAGCCCATGGTCTGGTATATGAGGGATTGGATGTTGCAGTAATGCGGTGAGTATTCTCTCGACCGTTCTGTCCGACGACCTGACGAGCACGGGACCCAGGGCCGTGGCCAGCCATTCTCCGCGGGGCGAACAGAGAGACCACTACACTGCGCGTCTCTTCCGCTCAGATGGAATGGGCGAATATCTTGGAGGCGTGCACGCCTTCCCGAAGAGACGCATCGGCTACGCGACATTTGTTTCTGCCGCAGCGAGTTGGAAGAAAGGGTGGAAGAAATGGCCTCGACGAACCTTTGCCGACGTTCAAGACATTGACCCGGTCAATTAGGTGAGTCCAAATCGAATCTACCAGCTGTGTATTTGAACCTTCTCAAACATCGATCTGCAGTGCAGGCACACTGGCAGGCTCCTCATCTCATGTACCACTTGCTCGGATATTTCGTCTTGTTCGCCTATCCCCCAGAGCTCTCGTAATCGCTATCCTACATGCTATGCAATTCGTATCTTGCTGCTTTGTACCCATACTCCTCTTGCCACGATATCCTTTATCTATCCTGTAGTATATGAGTTTTTGTTGATGTCCTAATCCATGTAAATCGAAATTTGTCAGTTGCCGCACCACTTGGACTTGGTAGTTCACCTCGTATGATCCAACTATACATACTCGGGAAAATTGAGCGATAGTGGACCGAAGGGTGCGCGTTCGAAGGGAGTCCTCTTGAGGAGATATGTGCACCCGCAGGCCGACACGATATTTGTCACACTTCCTGTAAGTTCCATTCATTGTTGGGCTTGTATTATTTATGAGTAGCCACTACCAGTACCGCACATCCAAAAGGTTCCGTGCGCTGTGGGATAGGTGAAAAGTGCGTTGAGAGCGAGCGAACGAGCAGACGATCGAAATGACTAACTAGGCCCCCACCATTATCTTGCACAACAGGTAAGTGCCCGCTCCTCTCCCGACGCCTGGTGAGTTGTGCCCTACACCCGCCACCTCCATTGACCCATTTCCTTCTTGCAGAACGGTGAACGTCTACAGTTGGGAAGATAAGCTCCAGCGAACGCCTTCATGGAACCCTACTTACCTTGTTGCTAATTCATAGCCAGGCCGCATGTTTAAGGCCTGACGGATGTTCTGAATATGAGTAAGTCACTGCCACGACGCAACATACACATGAATACTCACACATATTCAGGCTGGTCCTTTTCGTCAACGGCAGCGATGATGGACTGATGGACAGGGCAGACGGTGAGGAGGCTGGAGAGATTCCGAAGGCATGGGTAAGTCATCCAACTCGGAATTCTGGCGTCTAAGATGGTTCTAACATACCTTTGCTGGCAACAGCAATACTTGGAGCGCGAACCTCCACGGAAGTCTTGCTGGTTAATGGAGCCAAGAGGCGAACGCTACTGAACGTCTTCGGGTCCTGGTTGTGTGAGTTCGTTCAGTGAGAGAATCAATCTGACATCAGCGGTTACTCGCCTTCTTCCAGCCGCTAACGGATCGACGCAAGATGTTCAACGAGTTAACCGCAGTGGCTATAGCCTTGCTGGCCGACCAGCGGCAGGACTTGCAGTGCTGAGCAAGCGCCTTGAAGAACTCTTCGTCACCTAAAACCCCACACGTTCAATTGCGTCAGTCTACCCGCCCCTTTGACAACTCGTTGAATTGACCTTTGATGTGCAATATAAGTATGTCGCAGACGGTATCGACGTATTCCATAAAAAGGTTGGAACCCAGAGTGCAAACCAGTCGTCACTTTGGGTGCCACATCGTACAGCACGTTTAAGCCGCGTATTAACGCATTCTGGTAGAGTAAACGACAGCGAGAAAGTCCGCCCACGTGTCAGACTGTCCAACGTACCTTCATGAACATATTCTGGTAAAGAAGGGCATTACGAGCTCTGTATAAGTTGATAATTATAAGTTTCCTTGTCACGCCGAGAAGTGCTCGATTCAACCGACTTTAATTTGTCGAGATTATCACGGATCGTGGGCAGTAACGCGAGAGGGAAGGGCATCGCAGGAATAAATGGGGTTCGCAAGAAAAAAGGAAGTCGTGGGCGTTACCCAGGTGCGAGGTGCATCTGGATTGAATTCGGTGGGTCGGAGGTCAGCTTTGCAGCCAACGAGGATGACTGGGATGGTAGGCCCGCAGATACTTCGAACTTCCTCGATCCACTGTGTCCATGGTGTTGGCGGAAATGAGGCAGTACTTGCAGGGTTCAGGGGGGCTTACCTTTGTGGAAACGTTTTCTAGGGAGTCCGGAGTGTCGATGGCGAATGCAATGAGGATAACATGGGATTTGGAATAGGACATCGGCCGAAGGCGCTGTGCTGGGGTTTAAGCATGAAGCCGATGAGCGCTGACTCGTAATGAAACATACCTCATACTCCTCCTGGCCGCTGCCGACCCAGAATGAAGTTCCTGTCGGTCAGAAGTCTCTGTCAGAAACAAGCCATGGGCAGATTGGATGAGAACGCAAATATTCCTTTGGGAACTCGCCGAGGGTGAATGAGCATAGCAGAGAGGTCTTTCCACAGGCATCTGTTGAGCAGTGAAGGGGTTAGCATACTAGTGTATTCCTTAAACGCGTCTATATGCCGTCTCCAACAATAACGAGTTTCCTTCGGATCTTCAGCGCGCGAAGTGGGTGAGCCCAACGGAAATGGAAGGACAAAGGGCAACACTACGCACAGGTGTTTGAGAGGACATGGGAAGTGTCGAGGTAGATGGAATAGAGAGGAATAAGACGTAGCACCCATGCCACGGGCTCGTATGGTGAGCACACCCCAACGTTGAAGGAGGACGAGGTGGGAGGACGTCTTTGGGGGGACAGGCTGGAAACGAGGTCAGTACCTGTACGAGGTCAGTACCTGTCTGTAGCTAAGAAACGACCACCCTGAGGACAGCACGCTGCCGCCGCTCAGCACATACCCTCGGTGCTGTTCGCATCCCGACGCAGCGAACATGAGGAGGCAGAGGACATAGAGAGGAGGCACGCGTCCTACACGAGAGGTAGGGCCCGTAGAGAAGAGGCACGCGCCTAACAGGAAGGTAAGCACCCGCCGTGGAATGATAAGATATAGCGTAACGTACCTCATTTCTCTCGCAGGCACAACCTATGACCACAAGAAGGAAGTCTTGAGAGGCGGCATGATGGAGACGATGGACATGCCGTACGTGCAAGTACGGGCATGACGTCCATGGACATCCGGGACATCCGGGACGTCCGGGACGTCCGGGTTAAAATCCGATTCCATTAATCGGGGGAGGATTATGCTACTTATTCCTCAGAAAGTCGGATCGACTGGGTCACGGGTGAAGGTGCGAGGTGCACGGTGCGAGTGAACCGGTCCGAGGTAGGTCCATCCCACTTTTGCACAGCCCGTCGCACCAAGCTCGCACCATCACGCTTGGGCACAATTACTGTATACATAAATAATTAAGCCAATTTCGATTCGGCGGCTTTGTTGGCGCTTAATTCGAGAGCTCATTGCTGTGAAGATGTTTAAATGCTTTGCTGCCCTACTGACACTTGTCACGGTTCCAGCCATATATCTATAAATAATTCGTTCATGTGAGCACCGGTCTCTCCGACTCTCAACTTCATCATCATCGTCAATTTGTCATAGTATGCCCCCAGATCCTTCTTATGGCGCTTACCATGTCTGTGAGGGACAGGCGATCACAAAAATTAATTTATTGTTTGCTAATTAGTTGTGCCTGCTTATGTTGCTATGTCATATTTAGAAAAATACTTACCTGGGAGGTAACGGGCGACGCCTGGTCGCGAGCGAAGCGAGCACAAACTCTACGCGAGATCAACGCGAGATCAAATTGGCCCCGGGCTACTCGGATTTGCTCATACGACTCAAAACGCCCCGTTTGCTTATTGTTAAGGTAGAAATAGAATTAGATCCATGGAATTGATACATGTATCACAAAAAATCCATGATTTTCATTCCCGTTGTTGAGAGTTTGCCACATAACATCCCTGCTGGGCTCTGAGGCCATACGTCTTGTTGCCACTGGGTGCGCCGTTCTCATGCAAAATTTTAAGGATTCACATCGGCTGGGGTCAGGAAATCGGGGAATTATCAACAGGGTACACCTCTATTGGCCTTTCTAGAGCCAATCGTCCGATGGCATGACGATTGTCAATCAGTGTTGAGCGGTTGCGTGGAACACCGAACACTGAATTTGTACATCTCCTCCATCGTCTCGACAGTTGTGGACACTTATGTTGATCCTATGGTAAATTATACAGGAAATCAAGAACTACATACAACTGACGTCCCTCGCTGAATACTGTCCTGATACAACCTTCTCTTCACGGCCGGTGACGCGTGACATCCGTGAAGATATTTGCAACTCTTCAAACTCGCACTGGACGCGTGACAGAACTGGCATGCCCGATCTCTCTTCAAAACTCTTCGTGACGTGTGACAGAAAATCTAGAGCAGTAGCGGATACTTAATTACTTATGTAATAACGCAGGGCGTTGTAAACGGCCGCTGATTGGCTGGAATTCACGGGAGCATGACAGCATATAGCAAGCACCCAGTCTCGGAGTTTGTCCGAGATGTAGTCTCCCATACGCACACACTCTGCAAGGAGCACGAAAAGAGGGCCACTGTAGGTGAGTGTGTCCTTCAATACTCGATACGTCAATCAAGTCTCACAACTTCTAGTCTCCATCTCAGGTACTTATGTACAACTCGTCCTCATCACCTACCCCATCCCTCTCGTCGAGCAGGGGGCGGAAACTGAATAGCAATCTACCGCCAACTCGCTCACGGGAAGTCCAACGGGCTTTTCGAGCGCGTCGTGCTGCCCACCTTTCAGACTTGGAACGGCGGATTTCTGACCTCGAAGAAGAGAACTGTTGCCTTCGCCGCGCCCTCAACGTACCCCCGTCTACAAGAGCGCCTTTAGGAGCAGGTCCAACTGGATTGGACCCGAGAATTCCCCCCCCTGGTTTCAGCGACCAGGCAGCCGTCCCGCCGATGCCTTTAAGTGGTAATGTCATGTCAAGCAGATCTTACTACTTTCAGTCTCAACCTCAGCTACTTATGTGCGACTTGGCCGCTTCACCTACCCCACCTCCCTCGTCGAGCAGGGGCCGAAAACTGAACAGAAACTTACCGCTAACTCGCTCACGGGAAGTCCAACGGGCTTTTCGAGCACGTCGTGCTGCCCACCTTTCAGACCTAGAACGACGGAATTATGACCTCGAAGAAGAGAACTGTTACCTTCGCCGCGCCCTCAACATGCCCCCATCTACAAGAGCGCCATTAGGAGCTGGTCCAACTGGATTGGGCCGGAGAGATTTCCCTCATGGTTTCAGTGACCAGTTGGCTGTCGTCGCGCCAACTCTTTTCAGTGGTAAGTTCGAAGTGGACGTTACCAGGCAAACACTACCCCGAACTAAACCCAGGCTCAGGAAGTCCCTTCATTTTAGCCAATCCTTTTCCTCCTTCCCGTCTTGATGGCCTCTTGCCAAACGGCAGGAACCTTCCACAAAGTGCCATCCTAGGATGTCCCTCCGTCATCATTGGGCAGAGTTGCGTCGGCTTGCCTTCATCCAATTCAGATTGTGTGTCAAGTGTTCCTCAACTACATCAACACGTTTCTGAAGATGCGGAAGTCGGAATACGGTGCTCCACGTAGTTTCGACCTAACACCATGGGGGAATGGCGGTTGTTAGTGAGCTGCTGTGAACGAATGCTGAAAGGCAGTTCTTTGTTCTCGCATTTGATTTGTATTCAATCATTTGAATAGGAGTTGAGATGTTTGAACGATACCAGCGATAAACACCAACCAACCAATTTTAATCGCCAAGTTCGTCTACTGCAAGAACTGAAACTTTCAATGTGAAGCGTCAGTGTCAGTAGTTTAAGAGGTCAGTAGTCCAACTGCAAACCGTCCACGCAAAACGAGGCAGCCTTATCTTGCTGTTCATCCTTGGTTGCCTTTCATGGAGGCAGCTATGCACATAGAAGCAAGGAAATATATTTACGGCCCGATACAGTCATCCACCGGCTAATGATACGCCAAAACTGTAACGCCCAATTTTAAATTTATGAATCTATAAATACGCAATAAAATGGACATGTAAAATCGTGAAAAATGCCTTTCTACAAGTTTGCCAAATCTCAAAGGGAACGGAATAAATATCGGTGAGTTACACCTCAAATACTGGTGTATCATATGGTGGTGTGACCAGTTTTTGGACAAATCCGGAAATCGACCACTTTTGAAATTACTCTCCAGCACCAAATACTCTCCAATTTCCTCTCCAAAAGTTATAGTATACTAACTACATGTACAGTATAATAGAACAATTTATTTCAGGGGAGAAGATGAAATTTTAGAGGAGTTATTCGGGGAGAAAAAGTGTATCATTAGGCGGTGGTGTCATATTTGATGGTGGATGACTGTACTGGTGTCTGTGGACAAAATTCGAAAATAATTAAAAATTAAATTCAATACTTGTCCCCCCTGTGTGTTTTGAGCTTGAAGCCTCCTCTGAAAGGCTTCTGAGCTCTCGGACCATGGCCTACCTTTTGTAATTTAATTTCTGGATGGATTCCCAGGAAAAAATAATGCAAAAAGGGTCGATAGAGGGTCGGATTGCCTATTTTACGGCTGGATACTTGCCCTAGATTTGATGCTTCCTGGCTAATCATTTATTTCGTTGTCCAGAACCTCGGTTTCGGGCAACGAGGCGGGCTGGCCGCTGATGTACTATTTCCAGCTGCCCTGTTTAGGCTGCAATGATATACCAACTCCGCTAATCTACATACTAAAACCAAGGTTTTTGTCCAGAGGTCAACTTTGAAAGTTGACGGACTCAACTCTCTGCTGTCGCGGTTGAGCCTGATCAGGGATTATATAAGGCTCAAGAAAGCATGGAGTCATTAAGCTCTCCCATCCTTAAATTTAGCCATTCCCTGTTCAATGGCAACCACGATGCCTCAGATTGCAAGCTCTCAGTATTTTCATCTCCTATCTATGGGCACTCGAGCAATCAATAAGCCTATTCAATTGACCTCGAGAAATTGCCTGTGCGTCACCAAGTCAGAGCGGCACAAGAAGCAAATAAACTACAAGTAAGTCAGGAGGGGCTTTAAGCTTTAGCTTCGGTCAGTGTCGGTATGGTACCTATTGGTTCTATGTATTGCTTCAATCCCCAACCCCCGTGTGAAGCACGGGCAAAACTCTAGTGCAGAGAAATATGACGGTTTGTTTGAGTGATAAAATGGATGATCACGGAGGAACATTTCAGGCCTCCTCTTAAAAATAAGAATACAAAACCATCAAAAATTGGGAATTTAAGCAGCCTGCAGCGCTCCAGACCTTTGATGCAGCCAGGATATTCTGCGTAAATAATTAATAACACATTTCTACACAAGTATGCACTGGGTTAGCTCCGACGTCTAGTTATCTGGCTCGTCTCAAGTTGGTCCTCTCGAAGTTGCTCGTCGGGGATGCCCGACAGACCATCTTCACCAGTTTCTAGATGGTACCCATGCCTCATGTTTGACAATAAACTTTTTCATGATGCATGATCTTTTACAACAGTGCACTGTTCCCAGATAGACAAGACTGAGTATGTGTCTGGCCTTGAACTCAATGGCTGTCAACTGAAATGGTTGCTATGTTTCATGCATTTTCTACAAGCCTTCTTAAGGCTGTTTACAACCTTAATTTTTTGTACATGGTTCCTAATTTTTCCTTCTGCCCATAATTTTGTTAGTCGAGCGCATTATTTAACACTAGCATATCGTTGTATTACAACTAATTCATGAGGCGACAGCAGCAGGCTCTGCTGGGCTTGCCTGGCCTACCAGCCTTATATTACAATGCTAGGTACTCAAAGATAAGGTACTAATGAGCTGTTTTGCTGATCCCTCAAGTGCCAGGTTAGCCCTCCGTAGATCACCAGAACCTCTGGTGCTGTCTCGCCATTTGTTCATTGGGATTGGTTGACGAGCTAGTTGATGTTCACCAGAAGTAACCCCTCCCAATGATTCTAGTTGAATATGAATATGAGGGGATGTTACAATCCTGAAGAATGTCTCAAGCTCAAGGTAGGCCGTCCAACGTCCATAGTCAAAACCTGAATGCCTGAATGTTTTGTGTAAGGGATACCACGATGACTTGGCTATCTGATCTCCATGACCTGCATGCAGTTCAGTGAGAGAAATAGACAAAGTGTAGAATTACATACCTGTCATACAAAAATTGAGTCCAGAAAGAACCTCGCTCTCCTTTTCCATGAGTTGGTCATCAATGTACTCTTCCCCAGTCTCTGGGATTTTAACGACAAGAATTTCGTCACTATTGGTTGACCACCCTATCGGACCTTGTAGAACAAGATCGAAACTGACAATTGGCGCAGCAATCCTCCAATAGAGACCACCTTTCATCAGTGCTGTCCTTCCGCATGGGCCTTTAAGCATGTCTCGACATCGGTCCAAATACGCACTATAGTCTTGAACAGTGAATACATATTGTGGGAGGCGAACGGGATGTTTCTTGGGCCATGAATGTCGCACAGGGGCACAGGGCAATGTCGATGAGAGCTGCAAGGTATGAAAAGGTATGCCAGATTGTACAAGATACCTTGCAATGTCATATTCGCGAAAGTGCGAGTCTAACCTGCAAAGCATCAGTGCATGTGTAGCAGAGGTCATCATAAGTTTCCACTTTTCAGTGCTATCCTCCTGGAAGTCAAACATATACAGTGTCTGTTCAGCACTTTTCACGACTCGTATACTGGAAAACCTGCGTCTAAACGCTGCTGATTGAGCAGCCATCTGCCCTAAATCCTGCTCCATAGGCGAAATTGAACCATTAGAGCCCAATGTCTTCAAGAAGTGAGCTACCAAATGTATCGATGAGCGTTCAAGGCAATTCGCCAGACTGGCATGCCACGAAAGCCCCAACACCTTCAAGAAATTTTTCTGCTCTGCTTGCATCAGGAAAAACCTTTGTGTCTTAGGTTGTCTTGAGGACAATCTAAGACATCTAAGACACCAAGGACAAAAAGAGAGAGAATCTGGGTCATGCTACGCATTGCAGTATCCTTGAAGGATTAGTGAAGGAAAATGGATAACAATTATTTATGATCATACTATGCTAGTCGTTCGACATTCCCCAAAAAGCCATCCAAGAAGATTCTACCTACCTTGTGATTTGTGCATATACTCACTGTTTGTTTCTACATGCAAGGGGTTTATCTCCTGGACATACGGAAAGTACAACAGCCATTTCAATGTGGGACCATTCGGTTTGAATCTTTTTCAGAACCACTGCAGGACATTATTTCAATGATATTGCAACGTAAGATGGAGATGGATCCACCATTGTGCCATCTCCTCAGCGCCACACTGGTCTTCAACGTCGGAACACCGTGCTGAAAGTAGCATTGAAATTCATCAATGACAATCCCTGTCCTTCTCTGAAGATTCTACTGAAAGAGCAAGTCGGTGCTATACGCAATTTGTGCCGATAATGAGATCTATAGAGACAAAATTGGGCTTGTTGTTGTAACCAAGTGGATACTTGCAAACAACATTCTGCATGAGTAAGAGTCCTATCAGGATTTGATTTTATCTAGCATTTTCTCATGGGTTCATTTCAGTGACAGCACACCAGCTTGAAGCAATCACCTTATCTCAACGATAGAGGAGCCAGATGATGAAGAAGACGACCCTGTACTTCTGAAAACCAGAGGCATCATCTCTTGATGCCCCGACAACCTCAACCAAGGCCTTGTTTCCATATAATTCGGCATCTTACAAGGGTCGAAGACGTGCAACTCGCAACACAAAGCTTAATAGTCAGGGTTCAGAGGCGATTTTTTCTATATTTGTGAATCCTGCACTTGAATGACCCCAGAAGGACAGCAAAGGCAAAAAGTCCAGAAAACGTCTTTTTTTGACTTGATTGTGAATGCTGTAAGTGATATGATATGTAGTTGCTGTGATCCTCCTAACAGCTTCTTGAAGATCAAGAGAAGACTCAGACAGGCACAAATATCTTGCATCTCCACTTCTGCACGATTGTCCTACAGTGCACCGCAGGATCTGATGTCATGGAGGTGATTTGGGAGATATGGCATGCACATATCTCCGACTGGATAACACACACAATTGGGCACTATGGAGAGAGGCAAACTGAGTGCTGATAACTGGAGGTCATCTGCACAATTCACCTGCCTATCACCTGATCTGACTGTGGGGTCATGGTGCAGGTCGAAAGAGGAGTTACTGGATCACTTCATGGATCTTGTTGCTGCTGTCAGGATAGCAAACATGAGGTTCCTCTCCCAGTCAGATAGAAGCATATGCATTTCACGTTAAGCATACGTCAAGCATTCGTCGCTCAAGCATTCGTCGACTTACCCTGATCAACACCTGAAGCCTAGCCATCATGCTGCCCTGCATGTGCAAGATATGCTTGCAATGTTTGGCCCAAATCATTCTCATAGTGGGCCACATCCGCTACATTAATTTCCTCCATCAAGCAAATACCAATCGCAAGATAGGTATGTACCACATACCTAGTTTTGACTGCTGCGAAGCCTGACATTTTGTTGTAGGTAAATTAGAAGCTACACCCCTTAGGACATCTGCTTGGAGTGCGAATGCCCCTGCTATCCTTTCAAGCAACGAGGATATACGGCACCTAATGGACGACATGATTGTTACACTAAAGCAAATCGACAAGGAAGACGCACAAGGATATAGGCTCGCANCGAATCTACGTTCCTAGTGTATAATCCTCAGGTTGTCCTCAAGATGCTCAGAGACGGCTAGACTACAGTAGATGTAATTCAGGACCTTCATTTTTCTTCTGTTCACACTTCATGTATTGAAAGAAGACCCAATATATTCTCTCTATCTAATGTACATTGAACAGATTACACTAATACTAGTACCATATGCTAATACAAATCCCCTTCTACTGAAATATGCACTCACCCATAGCATGAGAATCATAATCTAGATAATAGTCATGTAGGATGAAGACAAAAAAAATAATATTAACTCACTCTGACTATCGCCTGCTACCTGACTCCAATCTCCCTTTCCAGATTCTCTGCATCGCCATCCTTCAATTTCTTTTGTCCTGCAGCATGTTCTGGAATGTGTCATGAGAATCTAATCATTGATGAAAAAGAAAATAATACATACCTGTTGTGGAGACTGTGAACTGGGTCTACACAAGTTGCGCTGGCAGGAGAGACGCACCATGAAGGGAAATATGGGTATTTAGGACAAGAAGATCATTAAATATGTGATGAAACATACCTTTGAAAAGAAATATGCGTGTTTGAAAGTAGTAGAGGTAGGGAATGGAAGAGTTTGCAAGTAGAGCACTGGTGGGTTTGACGCACTTGCTGCACACTTTGTTTGTGAAGCTATGACAGCCAAACAGATGCGCATGACCATCATGTGACTTTGTGATTGCTGACATGTGATGATCTGTGCATGCATGGCACGATGTGACCATCTCCCCAGCTGAAATACTGCAGGGAATACATCAGCTATCCTTTTCAAATTTTGTACCAGTGATTCTCATGATATGAATGAATGAATATTCAGACATTTCAGGTTTTATATCATGTCATGCACGTTTTGAAAAGATGTACCTCAATATTCGCTGAATACTCAATGCAAATATACAATAACTTTGAAGGAATCACTAACATAATATGTAGTGTACAATGACTTGTAAATTTTATGATCCATAGTGCAGCGGTTCCGGGGGATATTCAGTGTCACCTCTGTATGAGCGCTCAGCCTGTTGAGTTTGAATGATTAGAGTTGAAAATGACACTCCTTGCAGGTAGGCTCATATTCAGCAACTGCTGAAGCATCAAGCTGAAAATTTGCAGCAATCTTCTGGTATCCTTGGTTAATGAATCCTTGCTTATAAGCTCTCGCTAATTATAGTGTTGATGATATTCAAATGGGTTTTTGAAAAAGGCACACCCTATATCTCACATTACCTAAAAATGTCTGAATCTTGTGATCGTTGTGCCTGTGATGTATCTAACCTGCTAAAAAATCTTCATAAAGATTAGTGAGCGTTGAGAAATTATATCTGCCTTGGAAAGTGCCCAGCAGTATTCACTGTGCTGGGGCTCATTATTCAACACCACTGAAGCTGTTGACTGAATTTGCATGCATACTTGGTATTTTTTAATGATCCCGGCTTCATGAGTCTTCCGAGATATTATTGGTTGAGGGGTATTTCAATGCGGTTTTTGAGAAAGTGCAACCTAATCATCTTGGTTTATTTCTGCAGATGTTTGAAATTTAGACTGATGCTTATATGTATCTATGAGTGTTACAAATTTCATACGGGGCCTTACTGCTCTTGATGCAGCTGGATGCTAGAGAGGGTGGGACATCTCAACTCCTCTGGGTCTGCTGCGAAGCCTGACATTTTGTTGTAGGTAAATTAGAAGCTACACCCCTTAGGACATCTGCTTGGAGTGCCAATGCCCCTGCTATCCTTTCAAGCAACGAGGATATACGGCACCTAATGGACGACATGATTGTTACAGTAAAGCAAATCGACAAGGAAGACGCACAAGGATATAGGCTCGCAAGCATCTTGGATCTTGGACCCTAACCTTCCTACGTTTTCTCCACACTCACGGCAAGAGATCCCACAGCCCTTCTTCAATATCTTCTGTGAACAATTCATGGATGGCAATTGCCATATCCCCTCTTTAGGTGACTTCTTCAAGGAAATATCATGTTCTGGAGTCTGTTATGGGGTTTGCACTGGTTCAACCTTCAAAAAATAGCTCTGTCATCTTTGCTCATTCCGACAAAGGAACGTCTGCCCATGCCTGGCAAGCAGGCATCATCAATCATATTTTTCAATATGCATTCCTTGGTGAACGAGGCACCCAAGTTGATGAGACATTTATTTGCTTGCACAAACTGGTTCCCATCGATGCCGAATTCTCAGAGCCCTACACTTGATATGGGCTGTTTGGTGGATTCCTGTGTCACAGAAAAGACAGAATTCCACGAGTTGTGCACGTCTCTCAGATTATCTTGCACTTCACTCTCACAGTGATACCATATGCTGAACCTGCAGAGGAACTAGGAGGCATGACTCATGTCTTGCAGGTAGACAGGGTAGGTCATCAGTTTAAATTTATGTTCTCTACTGATTTGCAATTCTTTCAATGTCAGTTAATGTATGAATTTGATTTACCAGTGCATGATAGCCCTCTGGTAGAAGTGGGTGAATGAAATGACCCCCATTCTCTTGATGCAAGCTGCCCTCTACATGCGCAGCTGTTAAGGTTCTCGCTTTCGCGATTGACTGCAACCTTGTGGCTGCCTGTCCTCGTCGCGGCTGACTATCCACTGGCGATTCTTCCAGTGGAACCAGTCCTGGAAGTTAGCATCGCGAGAGATGCGATTGAGGCTTGGTGTTAGCCTCAGAGGGTGTGAGTTGAGAGCAGGTGATGATGGATATTGCAGTACTGCAGATAAGGTACTGGGTACGATTGCATTAAATTGTAGTCTGCAACAAAATCCCACCAACTTACCTCTTGATTCCTGGCCATACTCTGCCAAATCAGAGAAGTTACCTCTCTGTATACATGTCGTCCACCATGTAAAAAAGAGTTGCGCAACTCATCCATCTTCTACCATCTGCCTGTCCATGTCAACGCCATGAATTCCTTCAATTATTGTGATGCAATGCACACCCAATGGGGTAAAGATTGCATAACGCTAGGAGGGTGAGCTGACGATGAGGGCTGAGTACCTAATGGTCGACTGCGACTGCAGTAGATGGGAATGAAAAGACCTGGATAAGGGAGGACCATAGGCAGATCCAGCCATCGCCATCGGGGCTTTAAAGTCACTCATGTGGAAATTATCGATTCCCTGACTCTCCGTCGTATGCGTGCGTCCAAATGAGGGGAATGGCGCAGGCTGAGTTCGAAATCTTAGCAGTGATATCTTTGAGATGCTGGACCATTCTACCACAGCACGGAGAAAGTTCTTGAGAAGCTCGAAGCAGGTGTGAGATATGACCAGGGACGTAAGCAAATACGAGGTCTTTGGGGCAAGATGAACTGCACAGGCAGACCCATGAACGCTGCGTTGTGCTCCTCATGAACGAACCTCCCGTTTTGAATGCAAAGTTGCAAGGGGTGGAAAACGAACAACTTTTGTGCAGTCTGCTGGATGTTCAGAGCAACGTCTGAATGGGAATGCATCAGCAATTGTGGCTAGGAGTCGAGGGAGAGGCGCACTTTGACTGATGAGTAATCGAATGTCCAGGGAGGAGAGGTGGAATCGGTGCAGCCACACCTGCACGATACTTTGCATTCTGGCCCCTCTTCCATGCTTCCCTGCCCTGGACTGCGGTCGTCACGGTAGGGTTGTGCCAACTCTTGGTGTGTTCTAGGAGCTTTGTGAATCGCTTGCTGCAGTACCAGACTGCTGAAGGCCACGTAATGTTGTTTGTAGTATCTGCGATGAAATGAGAGGAGGATTCACGTGAACATCAATAGACGCACCTCTGCTCCATAGGCATCCTCAGTTTCACCTTGTCCCGGGTCGTCCTTCCATAAGACGCATGTGTCAGAGATGAGATTCATGGTTGAGGACCCACTATCTACTACGGAGAGCGTCATTTGGCCAAAGAACTTTCAGTAAGTGGAATGAATATTGAGGTGTAGGAAGATGCGTGAATGGTTGAAAGATGCAAATGAGTTTCTGATGGACGGCGGTGACAAAGAGAGGTAAGGATCAGCATCAATGTTCCTCCTGGGAACAAATGAATGGGAATGGAGAGCAAGGACGAGAAATCAGTTCTACGTGCTCTAGTAGCATGACACGCCAGTCCTCTGACTACAACCTCAGAACGAAAAGTTCTCACCACAGCCCTCTCAAAGCAAAAGGCTACACCCCTTGACCTTGACGGAAACCCTGACAACACTCTCTGTGCTTGTGGAACCAAGCTCGCCCACAATCTTTCCTCCACGGCCATATGTAGGTAGCCTTGTACCCTCCTCTTGACCAGTAAGGATGAGCATTGCCTGTGGCCACTTCCTGACAAAAGTGCCTTGAGAATGAGGAGCACCAGCGGGACCACACGGTGTGTATGCGACGGCCTCTTCGTCTGGGCTGCGCTGGTTGGAGTAGTTCAGAGGTTGCTGGGGTATAAAGGGAGAAGATGAGGGAGGGTGTCATATGATGGAGGTGTTTGTGCTGGAGTCCTGGATGCCATAGCGGTCATGGGTCTATCGGCCGAGGGGTCGTTAAGTATAAGTAGGTCGTGCAAGTCGCCCAGTGCGAACAGTTACTGTGCTTTGGCCAGCAACAGAGTCAAGTAAGACAAGATCAGTCCTAGAGGTGGTGCTCAGGTCTTGACCCTTGGAGCAAACCCATTTTCTTTTCCATTCCGATGCATATGCCGGCGGGTCCGTGTCCGTGCGCATGCTGGCGATCCCACCCGGTCGGTCGGCGATGAGGGCTTTGTCAAATGTTTGTTGAAAGTGCAGGTAGAGGAAAGGCAATGGATTCCTGTGTGCAAAGAAAGAGAAGACAGAGTTGAAGGATGGGAAGAGTAGTGGAAGTACATGAATAAGCGCGTTAGACGTACCTCGAAGTATTGTGCGTACCAATTCTTGATTTTCTTTATAGACGGCATCGAGCTGAGATTGTTCAGTAGTCATCAAGTTCCTTCACATGATGGGCGAGGCAGACAGGTGGTTCTGAGACATGAACAGAGAGGTTAAGAGCATGTTCGCGATTTCGACAATATGGATGCACTGGACGAAAATTGGCTGGCTTTCACCAAATCAAAGTGAGGGACGAAAGGTCTGCACTGCAGCGGCACCAGGTCCTGGCTTTCTGAATTGCTCTGGAGCATTGACGACCATTTGTGCAACGAAAAATTCGAGTATGGGTCTGAGGAGTGTGGGTGAGGGAAATCTGCAATTTATGCTTCGTTTTGATTCATTTGGCAACCTCAACACAGATCAGTTGTCTTCCACCTCAACATCAGCCGCACCCTACCAATGGACAAACAGAAAATCGAATTCAAAATCTATGTATTGGAAGACTCGAGGAAAGCCAAAGGATTCAACGCTGCAGCTCTAGAACTGGCTGTTTGCCATGCGTTCGCGACGTCGTCCCTTCAAGCCACTATTTGCACACATTGTGGTGCGCATGCGGACATCATTCTCATCGTCTGTACACGGTAAGGCCCCATTCGGGATCCCGGTTAGGCGCAGGTTAGGTTTGGGTTAGGTTTGGTGCAGGTTAGCGAAACCCGCGTGATGGGTGAGGTCGGTTTAGTCACAGGTGTCACGATGTCCGTCTATCGATTAGATCTCTCTCGTGTACCACCGTTCCAACAACGTTCACTCTCTTTCTCTCTCACTAAACACATATGGTTCGCATCCGGCCAGGAAACTCAAGCACCTCGCATAATTCTCGTTCTTCTTCACGGAAAATTCGGCAAGAGAAGCACCGAAAAGCTGCCATCTGCCTTATTGGTGCTGTATCTGGCGTTGCTGCTGTCCTCGCTCATGTTGCACCATGGCTCGACAAACAACCCATGCACACCTCTATTCTGACAGGCGAAGGCTGGGTTCAGGAGCTACTCACAGGTCTGTACTTTTTTTGTCAAAATTCTGGCCATCAAGTCAATTCAATGAGGCAGGTCACCCAGAGAGATGTCGAAGGCAACTCGGGGTCAATCGACATGTATTTCGTCGTCTCGTGTGAGAACTCGAGCAAAGAACATGGCTATGTCCTACTTGCCATGTATCATCAGAGGAACAAGTCGCCATTTTCCGTAGCTCGCACCGGCCAGAGCAATGTTGAGATGCAAGAACACTTTCGAGAAGTGGGGACACCATCTCGAAGTACATCATTCTTCTCAGGATATTTCAGCTAATGCAAGCTCTCATGAGCATAGATGTTTCCATCGAGTTCTGAACATGCTCGTCTCAAAGGAATTCTATGGGCATTATGTTCGCCTTCCTCCAAATGAGGTCCCTCCTGAGATTCGCAACAATCCTTGGTTCTTTCCATTCTTCAAGGACTGCTGTGGTGCAGTTGATGGGTCCCTCCTTGATGCATTGTTGCTAGCTCGACATGGCACGATATCGCAGTCGAAAAGGCCGCATTTCCACAAATCTCCTTGCAGCATGCCTCTTTTGCCTCCGTTTTTGCTACATTCTTTCAGGGTGGGAAGGCGCACTGCTGATGCAGCTTGGCAAAACGACTTTGCCTTGCACCAGGCTATTATCTCGGCGCTGGATTTCCACTTTGCGATGCACTCCTAGTTCCATACCGAGGGGTCCGATATCATCTCAAGGAGTGGGAACAAGCTGGCCTTCGGTGCGTTACTGTTAAAACTACTTCTCCACATAAATTCATGCCCTTTGTTTCATTAGACCAGCCAATGAGAAGGAACTGTTCAATCTTTGCCATGCAACTTTACGAAATGTCATCGAACGCATCTTTGGTGTTTGCAAACGCAGGTTTCGCTTAATGGCGGCATCTGCAGAATACGATCTTCGAACACAGGCAAAAATTCCTTGTGCACTTGCAGTATTGCACAATTTCATCAGGACTCATGACCCTGATGATGACGCAGGCGAGGACTATGATTTCGGTGATGAATCTGATGAGATTAATCACACCAATACCCCTCCCCCTCCTCCTCCTGACCATCTTGGAACGCACATATCAGCTGCAGAACGGACACGAGCTGGGCAACACAGAGATAAAATTGCAGATGAAATGTGGGTAGATTATCAACGAGAGCTCCAGATGCGTGGTGAATTGTAAATATGGCTTTAACATTAAATTTTTCTCTATTCTACCGAGATACAGTGCAAGTTAATGAGTGGCTACTGAGTTGGACATGTAAGGTGTATTATGGCAAATGAATGGTACAGATTCAAAGATTAAAGAGAAAAAGAATGATATTAAAGGTCATCAAGCTCACTCTGAATATAGTGAGTACGCTTCTCCTTTGTATTGATTGAGAGGATCATGTCAGCAATAGTCACGTCTTTGCGAATGAGCTTGAAGATCTTGATCTGCTCATTGTCGGAAAGATCAGCATCTTCCTCTATCTTCCTGATAGCACCTTTGCATCTGACAGGAGTTGCCTCTCCTCGGGATGACGTGAATGCAGAGGCAAGCTCTCTCACTGAAGATGCAACGTCTGTGATACATGGACTGCGAGGCTACGGCCACGCTTGTTGGGCTTTGTAGAGTCGGGATGTCAAGCAGCTCACGAGCAGAGCGCTTAGACCTGTCGAGGAGCGGCGTGGGGCCTCACTATCTCAGAGACAGGCTGGCAGCAAATGAGTACACAATATCAGAATAGGCCAGACATCATAACTGACCTCTTGTGAGTATTATTCAACAGTCTCATCATCTTTGCAGAGGACAGCTCACGATCCTGAAGGTGAGCATCTGACAGCTCAATTGTCTACAGCTCTTCAGACTGATTCTATCATGCCTTCAGATGGACAGCCTGGCCAGGACGAAATTGTTGTCCCAACGCAACTGTCCCTGACAAAAGATCATGCATCCACGTAAAGAGGGAATGGCTTGTGTCTCCATTTCAGAAACTGTGGATGTTTCTAAAGGGAATTACAATTCAAGTTAGCTTCACTCAATATAATTTACGGAAATAAGGGCATACTTTTGACAACTCCTCCCACACCTCAGGAGATGCAGTCACAATATGAAGAGCATCGTTCCAACCAAACCCAGAGAACTGTCCCTGATTCTCACAAAGCTGGCGAACAGCACCGTAGTCCTTCTTCAGCTACGGAGGATGTGAGTAAAAATGATTATGCAAGGTGACAGGGCACCTACAGCTGCCCAGCGATATTGGCAACTGGCCGCAAGCTTCTTTGTGCCACCCGTGATGAGCTCAGTCCCAGACAAGGACTTTTCAGCCTCTGTCCAAGCCTGCTTGTGCCAGCTGCTATTGCTCGTCATATGACCGTCTTCTTTTTGCTTAAAAAGACAGTCCAGCAGCATCCTATCGCAGTCGTTATTCCAGGCAGCCCGAGAAGCATCAGTCTGAGAATTGCCGTCAGCCTGAGCTTTGCGTCGAGCCATTATGGAAGAGGGGTGTGAACTTCAAAGCAAGGGCGTGGAGGAGCTCACGGAGCGAGCGTGACAACCTAACCCAACCCCAGCCGCGTGTTGCCAAACGCCATTTGGGTTGGGGTACATTTGGGTTGGGTAGACTACTATTCTAGGAAGGTCTAACCTGCCCAACCTAACCTAACCCACGCCTAACTGGGATCCCGAATGGGGCCTAAGTCAGGAAGATACGCCTTTTTTATGGATCCACTAACAGTTGTCTTCAGCGCAGTCACTAGTAAATCAAAGACCTGTGGGACTGACCATTATACGGCATGAATATTTACCGCCCTTGGATTCCAGGAATATTTGGGCGGCCTTCATGCATTTGATGAATGGCAGCAGACACAGGCTACATTCAAGTACGGCGAGGAGGAAAGACATTTCAAATGGAAGGGCAGTCGCTTCGTCGACGTTGTCGACAGGGTTATATGGATTTGAAAGGTGCGCCTGGCAACCTTCTTTGATGTTCATATTCTTATTCCTGTATCCCTACAGGATTGCAGGCAATGGCCGATCCCCGGGCTCTCGAGGATCCATCATTGATTCCACTTCCTGCTGCCAAAAGTATCATGACCACGTTTCTTGGACAGGTTGACCTGCTCTCGTTCTTGTTCCCGCATGCGATCGCAGCCATTCCCTTTCTCTCACTTGTACCAATGCTAGCATTCCCGACGATCCTAAAGAGCGACTGGTTCTTTTCTTGATCCTACACCTTGCATCTTCCCTGCATTTGTTCCTATCCAGTGCCTATCAATGAGATATACTGTAGTACTGTTCCAAGTTCATCTTCATCTTCTCGTTCTTGCTCCAAGACCTCTCCACTAGTAATGTACCATACCTGACCATCTATTTAACAAACATTACAATTGTTGCATAATTTATTCTTTTGAGGAAAATTAATATTAATAGTGATGCACTTACTGCTTATTAAGAGTCAAGATCTGCATCGCCGATCTCCACAGGGTTTTCCAATTATTGTACTGGGCATAAAAAGAATGAAAAAGAAATAAAAAAGAGAAAATAGGGGAAGCTTGCATACCCATTAAAAACACCTTCACGGCTGCACAGACAATCTTGGAGACATTGTCCTAATGCCCTAAGTGGGAAAATTCTCTCTCGTGCCATGTGTGTTTCAAGATGGGCAAATTGAACAGGCTGTGGACACTGTGTTGCACTAACAGGTACCAGGACAGGTATTGACAGCATTGCCGACATGCATTCAAGGTGAAAAAAATAAATAAATAACTTCATAGAATTTGTGACATTGTTATGCTAAGTAGCCTCGTGATGAGTATGGGTGGATCCTGCTGCTCTTGTGGTCGCAAGAGCCTGCTCGACTGCCCGCAGCGTGGAAATGAAATGCTTGTGGCTGTGCTGTGGCAGATAGACTTAGGGGCTCGTTACCTATCCACATTCCGTTGTGCTCAATGTGGCCACTGCCACAAAAAATTGGAATATGGAAGAATATATTTTTCATAGTCTCTTTGTGAGTTTACAGCCTGCAGAACATGGTGGAAGCTCATGAAAATCGGCAAAAGACTTAATGTGTCAGCTTTCCCAGGCAGGTATTGGCAAATAGGGGTCTTGACAGGTGACAGCGGCATGCATCGGCCTCACCCTTTGAAATGAGATTTAATGTTTAGAATGGCTAAGGAGAGTCATCCACTGGATGACTTTCCTTAATGATCTGGAATTTCTAACTCCTGTTCCAACACAAATTCTTTGGGATTGCCCGAGTTTTGAAATCAAGCAGAGTGCTTTAGAGAACTGTAACCACTTTTGTATCTAGAACTTGCATGCAGGCATAAGTTGTTTGCTGCATTCTGTGGCTATGCTGATAAGATAAGAGATTGCATGGCTTTGGGCCTTCTGCAAGCCTCGCTACTACCATCCATGGGCAATTCTCATTGACACCTTGCTCAGCCATCTCACTCTTGATTCACTTACCAGCCTCAAATCCCCTTTCCATGACATTTATTGTGTATTCCCCATCAATATGATGCATTGTAAACCATCAAAAAAAGCCCTAGAGGGCAAGGGCACGTCTACAGGGCAAGGACACATCCGAGTGTCCTGATCAGAATGCATCATCTAATGAGCTCATCTGCCAAGCACAAAAGCATGGTGATCATGATGTAGAGCCTGGTCTTGTATGGCTGCAGAGTTGAATTTTTGGTCTGCAATGCATTTGGGAATGGATTTGGCATTGAGAGGGGGTAGGGAGGGTCCTTCCAAGCGAAAGTTTGAGATGAGGTCACTTTGACAGGTCGGACCTTGAATCTGAAAGATTTTGATGTACCTGGCTGTTGGCACCTCGGCTTATGAACTTAGAACACGCATCTGGAATTGAAAGTGTTCTAAATTGTTAAGGAAAGTCATCCAGTGACTTATCCTATTTCTTATTTCAAATAACATCATGATTTTTCCTGGTCACTTTTATGCTAAATAAACTTACCTTAAGAAGGGAATATAAACATGGATTTTATGTCAGAATGCCTAAAGTGAGAATTGCTCAGCATGTGAAATATTACATAATATTTAGTATCTTCCACACATGATCAACGAGCTGAAAATCAATACTGGTGCTTGTGACATCAAAATTACAAATAAAAGAAAAAGAAAAGAAAAATCGAAAAAGGAAAGAGGTGGAATGAGAGAGACTCGCAATCGAGTTGTGAAGAGTTGTGAAACAGGGGCCCTACCCTCCCCCAGCTGACATGGAAAATAAGGACCCTTTGAAGGCAAAATCATCTTTGGCAGCCCTGCAGGGCTGCGTTTGTGAATATCAAGCAATTTTGTAGTTTTTGTAGTAATGTGGTATTTCAAATCTAACAGCCATCACACCTCACACTCAGTCAATCCACCATTTTTTGAATTTTCTGGCCATCCTGGCCAGTGGATGTGGCCAAAATCCAGCCCCAGTCCCTCATGCAGGCTCACCTGAAAGTGCTCTCTCAGGCTTTTCTGAGCTTGCATCAATGACACTCATATGTAGGAAAGTTGCCAAATACCTGATTAGGCTGATCATGTCACAAATGCAGTCACGACATAATCATGATTTTAGTTAGGTGGATCATGCCCCCCAACACTAATCATGCACTTCCTAATGACAAAAGCCATGGTCAATGAGGCGATAAAAGAGGATGCACTGCACCTTTGTTACTGTTACCACTTGACCATGTAGATGTGTGAGCTTACATAGCTGTCATTGTGGATTTTTTGTAGGATATGCTGGTGAATAATCCCTGAACATGGTGCCAAGCCAGTGACAGGCTATGAATTCGGCTGGCCACGGATTTTGCGAATTTACGTGTAATTCATCGGTTCTGCAAAGGCATTACAACCTTGATCAACCCAACTTATTGGGTCGGAGGTGCTTCCCAGCGCCTGCTGGTCCATCCGTGAAGGTACTACTTTGAGTCCTTTTGAGCTCTATAGTGGGCACACCAACCGGGGACATCAGGAAAAAGCCCCTGGTCCTGAGGCTCTCCTAGGTCACAGCTAAGATGCGTAGGATTGCAAGGTCAGTCAGGACAACTCTGAGTCCACATGACCTTGTTCGAAAGTAGGAATTACCCAGGTCCTACTCAGGTTCTCTTCAGGACGCTCTGAGGACGTCTTCATGATTTAGAGTTTTCTTATTCAGGTCTTCCTGGGACTTCCAAAGATTAACATAATATATGAAAAATGTGGTTTATTCATTGAATTATACAATAAGTAATCTACAAGTTGATCATGGATGCTCAAGGTCATCCAGTCTATGTATTCTATCATATAAAACATACCTGTGATCAGTATTGTGGGTTCTGTGTAAAGAAGTGATCAGCAACTGTAGAAACGAATACAGAGATGCAAATGACATACTGGTTGTGCTCGCCCTCGTTGTGCTCGTGCTCGCCCTCATCACCCTCGTGCTCGCCCTCATCGCCCTCATCACCCTCACCCTCCTTGTGCTCGCCCTTGTTGCCCTCGTCGCCCTCACCCTCCTTGTGCTCGCCCTCCTTGCGCTCATGCTTGCCCTCCTCATGCTTGTGCTCGCCCTCGTCGCCCTCACCCTCACCCTCGTCGCCCTTGCCCTCCTTGTGCTCACCCTCCTCACGCTCGTGCTCGCCCTCCTCGTGCTCATGCTCACCCTCGTCGCCCTTGCCCTCATCGCCCTCGTTGCGCTTGCCCTCATTGCGCTTGCCCTCATTGCGCTCGCCCTCCTCGCCCTCCTCGCCCTCCTCACGCTCGCCCTCCTTGTGCTCACCCTCCTCATGCTCATGCTCACCCTCCTCATGCTCATGCTCACCCTCCTCATGCTTGTGCTTGCCCTCCTTGCCCTCGTCATGCTCGCCCTCTTCACCCTCCTTGCCCTCCTTGTGCTTGCCCTCCTTGCACTCGCACGTTCTGCTGGTACTAAACATATTTAGTTAGTCAGTAAAGGCTTTAATAAATACTTTACTTACCTATATCCTGATTGAAAGAGGGGGGCGTAGGCAGCATTAGGAGAGAGGGAGTGGAGGGTAGAGTCATGAGGAAGGAGACGAGACTTGCTGAAACGAGAAGTTCAACATGCACGTGATCTCTGTAGAGCGTGGGAGTTAGGTTGTCGCGACAGCCTAACTCCCACGCACTTGTGGATGTGGGTCAATAGCTTTGAGCACTTGGGGGATCCAAAAGCATTCAAATAAAATAGGAACTGACAGGAACATAATAGAAATAATAATGATCCAAGATCTGTACTGCTTGAATCATAAAGTAATCAAGTTGTACACTTGTGTGCATGCAGAAAAAGCTATATATCTCTGCAACCGCTACAGCTAAGTATACCAAATTTTGCAGACACGTAGTTGACATATGAGCGATGACATTCCCAAATTTTGAACTGAAACGAGTGAATATTCGTGAAGATATCGCGATGCCGCTTTTTTGTCTGTGATGAGGAGGAGAACAGGCTGTATCTCAGGAAATACGCAATGCAGCTGGCTATAAATTGGTGAACATTAACGCTAATGTGTTGTAACCAAGTGTGCAAAATTTTGAATCTGTAGCTTCAGC
>MPNV01001881.1:2652663-2671900 GCA_013376435.1 Cyclocybe cylindracea
GGATTGTATTATAGCATATGTTAGTATTTAGTGTAATCTGTTCATGTACATTAGATAGAGAAAATATTGGTCTTCTTTCAATACATGAAGTGTGAACAGAAGAAGAAATGAAGCGTCCTGAATTACATCTACTGTAGTCTTAGCCTGTCTCTGAGCATCTTGAGGACAACCTGAGGATTATACACCTAGGAACGTAGACTTCAGGAGTTACTGTCCTTGGTGTCTTAGATGTCTTGATCTTAGATGTCTTAGATTGTCCTCAAGACAACCTAAGACACAAAGGTTTTTCCTGATGACTTGAGGTCATCATGCAGGCCTGTGACTCTGGTGAGAGGCCTTGTGACCCAGGGCAGGGAAACGAGTGCAGGCTGTCCAGTGTCCAGTGTCCAGTGTGATGTGAGGCGTATCTCAGGAAGACATGGGGAGCAGACTGATAGGATATATTGACAATGATCAGAAAGAGACACCACTGCACACAATGAGATGTCTCAATGTCTCAATGAATACAAACAGTAACAGTAACTAGCAGGTTGGTCACAAGATGATGATGAACTACTATATCTGACCAGATATCCAGAGGTTTTGACTTTTAGCCCCTGCATGTGATGAATTATGTAAACATGACTGGTTTGTGAATCAGTTCTGTCCCACGCATCTCCCAACTGATCTTCCACCACCATGATCTCTGCCACTGCCATCGTCGTAAACCCATTGCCACCCACCATTTACTCCTCACCCACCCCTCTTCCCCTCAACTTCCCTTGAACACTGTCCAGTGGTCCCACTGTGGTTGCAGCTATTGCTGCTGTCGTCTACATCCTCAATGACGTGCTTCAGTCTCCCTCACTGTCCTCTAGTTAAGACGCAATAAATATAATTTCTATAACTCTGTTTTATGTACCTTGAAATACATCTTACACAAAAGCCCACTTTCAATGGATAAGAACTTCGAGGCAATTTATACTAGACAGATTGCCTTAGGTGTTTTCACGTCTGTTTGACTTTGAATTTTTGAAGGCCACTTGGCCACAAAGGCTACCAAACAAACTGGTTTGCAAATATGAGAATGCTATGTAATGCAATTCATCATGTGCAGGGCTAAATCTCGCCAACTGATATCCAGTAATATCCAGTAGGTCAGGTAACTCAGTGGCCTCTTGTTCATTCAATTTCTCTTCCTTTTCCACCAAAATTTGTAGGCAAATCAAGAGGGTCTATATGCCTCATAGTCTGCAATTCTGAAGAAAAAATATTTGGTCAAGAGGAGAGGTTTCATTATTCCTACCTCCAACATATGGGACCTGCCAGATATCTGCATACAGATGTATGGGAGACCTCCTCTAGCCTCCATTTCCTGGGATTCCTCTTGACGCTTGGGCTGCAAGTTCAATTTCCAGAATCCTGGAGTCAAGGAGTATGTGCTCCTGCTTGTTGTTGTCCATGCCAGTCTTCATAGCTTCATAGTTCTTGAATAGGCCTTTCACAAAGACAGTGCAAGCAACACGACAACTAAATGGGATCATATGTTTTGAATGGTGGCAAACTCATCAGCACAAACTTAGCTTTATACACAAGTGGATAACATTACCCCTGTACCCCTGCCAAAATTGAGGTTACCTGGAGGCTATCCTGCCAGAGGAGACCCCCACATACACATAGAAAATGAAATATGCAGAATATGTTTGTATGTATGTGAATTTTTTAGGAGTCAAGGGATCTGCACACTAGAAGTTTGAACCAGAACCAGCTGAAGAAAAAAAATGGCAAGCTAGATAAAAAAAGTTGATTCTTTAGATGCCTTTTTGCTTCTTAGCTGCAGCTCCAGCAGTCAGAACTGTTGCCCGTTTGCGAAGTCTGCGGGGAATGTCAGCATCAATCAGGGCAGCACTAGACAGGGCACCGTCAGAAGTAGCTGCAGTTGTGACAGCCTTTTTCAGGACATTTTCACTTTTACTACCACCCTTCTTGCTGGTGAGAGGTGGGCTGGGAGCTGGGAGCAAAGGGTGAAGAGGGGACAGTGTCAACACCTGTGAGCCAGGTGACTTCTCGGTATCCTGACTTTGCTGGTCTTGGGCAGGCTGGGCACTATCTTCATGTTGTTTCAGTTTCATCGCCATTGTCTTGCTTCTGTCATTTTGGTGGTTTCCAATCACCGGCAGGGCTGCCTTCATGCCTCCTGAAATCTCCACATTGGTAGGTCTGGAAGCAAGTGCTACTGTTGACTCCCCATGCTCCGCCACCATAGGGTCTGCTTCTAGTACCCCAATGGTGTTTGGACCCAATGGAACCTGCTGCCTTGACTGCAATGGGTGGCTCGAAGCCTTACAGGCAGAGCCTACCCACCGGTGGGTGTTTGCCATCTCGTCTTGGAGTCGATGCATAATCCCCTCCTGTTCCAGGATGGTGGCCTGCAGCTCCTTGTTGGTCACCTGGAGCACCTTGACCTCGTTTTCAAGCCCCGCAACCAAATTTTGAAGCCTCTTGACTAACCCGTGGAGAGACTGCATGCTAAGCTCCGCTGTGTGGGCAACCCGCTCGGTCTCACTGAGGCGGTCACCTGCCATGATTTTCAATCAAGTGCATTAGAGAATGAAATAAGAAGAATTGGACGTACAGATGTCCCTGAGCTCGGGTCTGACCCGAGAACGCTTATCCCTGACATTAATAGCCCCGATAGAGTCAAATTCGGAAGAATCTTGGTCACTTGTAGCTAACTGCTTGCTCTTCTTGAGGGGGGGCCCAAGGGCTGCCGGGCGCACCAGCTGCCGGCGAGTCCTCTTGGGCTGGCCATTTGTCCTCACCTTATCCTTTGCCGCCTTGTCCTTTGCCGCCTTGTCAGCTTTCGCGTACTGCATCTCTGCCTCCACCTTCCACTCAGCCATGGTTGCACCTCCAGGAAATACACACTTGGTTTTGTTGAACCTGCAAATTATGCACGCTGTCACATCACGCCTCGCCGGGTTGAGCACAGATTGGCAACGCTTCCCTCTGAAGATGCAGCCTAGGCAAGGGGGGTGGTAATCAGGACCAGGGATATCGATGTGGAGCCTCTCCTCGACCTCGTCGTCTCCAGTTCCATAGTCTCCATCGTCCTGCAGACCCACCACGGAACCTTCATCATCAACTTCCACAATTTTGCGCTTGACGGTCTGCCGAAGACGTGTTCCATCCCCAATAGCCTCAGCCTCCTTGGTTGTATCCTCCCCATGTTCACTGATGTCTTGGTTTCGCTTGCCTTTGGTGCCCGTGAAGGGGTTGGAATCGCTTGTACTTGCCATGTGCTCTGCCACCGCACTGCTATTTTCGCTGCCAGGCTTTGAAGGACCTTGCCCGGCTACATCCTCCCCCACTGTTGCACTTGCGACAGCAGGTTTGGTCAGTGCTAAGACACCTACCCCGGGCACAACGCCCTTGGGTGGTTGCCGCATGTACGAGTACGGGCCTTCCTTGACGGCGACGAGAGGGCGAGGTGCTGCAATCTCTGGCACGTTCCGACGGGCCTTAGACTTCTTCGACTTGTTGTCCTGTCCTGCCTGCCCTGCCGTCCCAGTGGTAGCGGTGGGCTTCCGTGCTAGCTCCGGCTCGTCAACCGCGCCATCCTCGTCTTTCCGTTCACAGTCTGCAGCCTTGCTTTCTGTCGTGCGTGGGATTTCGGTTGGGGACGAAGCACTGTTGAAGAAAAGTAACGCCGATGCTGATACTCGGGCAGCCTCTTCCCCGCCTTCGCCGGGCTTGTGCTCGTGCATCACCTTGCCCATCTTGATGAGGAGAGTGGGACACTTTTCGTTCTGCTCCTTGGCCTGTACCCTTAGGGTAACCTGTACAGAGAGACATACGTAAACGGGAAAAAAATCTAGATAACAAACATACCAAGGAACCTCGGAGCTCTCTATATCCCTCCGCCCATCTCTCCTTGTCCTTGACAAGACGCTGTGCGCGCTTGAGCCATTCGCTGTGTTTGGGGAGGTAAGATGACATATCGCGATGTTGAGGGGCGTAATACTAGCGGTGGTGATGTTGGAAGGAGACCCGAGTTGTCAGCGCAGTGGCCACATGATCGTATCGCAACTGAGACTCAAGTCATCCAAATTCCAACTTAGGACTCAAATGTGGCAGAAATTTTGTGGAGAGGGGGTAGTGTATAGCAAATATAGCAAATATGAACATTACAAATTATACATAAGCAGGAGTATAGGATGAATTTTCATGTTTGTTGACTAAAGGTGGGGCGGTCATTTAGTGGGGATTCGGAGAACACAATGAGGGCTTGTTTGCGAGGGGAAGAAGTTGACGCTATTATAGATGCGGGTGTTGGGAGTTGTGGGATTGGACGATCTTCAATGTCTTCATCGGAGTCAGATGCGATGGCCTTGAATTTGGTAAATCTAAAGTGGGTGGAGTGGGTATGAGGTGATGTTACGTTGGAAATTTTTGGAGACGTACTTTCTTATCTTTATCCCCTTCTTTGCCAGTTGAGTTGATGCACCAGGAGATGAGTGTCATTTCGATGACGATAACGGTGTCAGGTCGGAGTTTGTCATAGAAGAGCCAAGGGGGGATGAGGTTGTCTTTGGTGTCAAAAAAAAACCTCATGCCGTACGAGTTTGGCATATACCTGTTGGAAATACTTGCCACGGTGGTCTGATAAGAGATTGAGAGGGTAGAATGCGTTTTATTTGACTTCTGATACTAGGGGTATGTGGTAGTAGTTGTAAAGTCGCGTAGTATGAGAACGCACTGGTGATTGAAGGACCTGGGGAGAATGTGTTGCGGCCATCGCTTGTTTCCTGTTTGACGGGTAGGAGATTTTTTCGTTGTTTCGGTTCACTTTTGCTAGTTTTTGTGCCAGGAGGGACCTATAAAAGGGTGAGGATTCAGCTGTTAAAAGTATTTTTCTGACTTACGCGGTATTTCTGGGGCATCGCGATTTTAATAAAGGAGTGGCCGTTTGTGTTGGGCTCGGAAGATGCAAGGAATTCAGTGATGATAGGCTATCCGATATTGGTAAGTGGCAAGGTAGGAGCAATAGTATTTGATAGCGTGCGGAGCTAGCGCTGGGATGAAGGCCACGATCGTCGGCATCTTTATTGAGAATTTCTTCAAGTGTGGCTATTTGGTTCGAAAAGGCTTCATTAATGAAGTCGGAGCCGCCGGTGAGAGGTTGCAGATTGATCACATCTTTGACGATGGTGTCGTCCGTGATAGGCTGTAGAAAGATTAGTTAGATGTGGAATACACGATCGAAGAGTAATGATGCTTTTGGGTTTCGACCTGCGAAATGGTTGCCTTTGGCTGACAAGAGCGTTCCTTGGTTGGTTCCGCACACTTGCCAATTCTTGACGGTCAGGATGATGACGAGTCGGCGGTGGCGTCTTCATTTGAGAAGGAAGAACAGGCTCCGGAAGTTTGTCAGCGGGAAAATACTGGGTGACGAACTCATCACGATATGACATTGTGCCGAGGGAGAAGGTGGTTAACGGATCGAGGTTAAGTAGTTGTTGTTTGAGGTATTCGAAGAAATCTTCATCGTTGCGTCGGTTGTAGCAATCCATTGGAACTGTAGCGAGAATGGAGTCTAATGAGTTTTCGTTGGAAGAACTGGGTAAGCGCTGACGGGGACGTATCGTGATTATAAGCTGAATTATTGAGATCGAATTGTGGTCTGGGTTGAGTGCGCAGTTGATTTGATTGTGCGTTCGAGAGCTTTCGGTTGCAATTTTTTGAATAGAAAGTGGAATATTCTAGTATTTGTGACCAGGATTTATGTTCTAGGAGGGTTTAGGGTCAGTTTTTGTGAATAGAGGAATGATAGACTCGGAGAGAAAGGTCTAGCCAATAACTGAAGTAAAAGATTAGGATGGTGTAATGGTCTGGCTGAGTGGTCGCGCTCGAGTCGATGACGAGATGAGTGACTATGATTCTAGACAAATTATGCTTAGTGTAAAATACGTAATATGGAAGGAAAGAAATCGTACGTGGTTCAATGCAATGAAGGTGTGCTTAGCTAGGGGGGAATATTTTGCTGAGCGACTTGGTATGGATGGGTGTTTGTGTTTGGATCAGGAGCAGTAGTGGATGCAGAGAAGGGGGCGACAGGAGCAGCGACGTCGAAAGCGCAGGGGTGGCGCGGCCTAGGTTGAGAATATGGTCTTGTGCAGCGGAATGAGCGGTCGGTCCAGAGCCGGAGGACGAGAATGAAGCAGCCTTGACCAGTGAGGACGTGGATGTAGTAGGGCTGGGAGATGTGGAATGCAGGAAATGAAATTCAGGATTAAATGGATCATAGTAACTGTTCATGAAAAAGTTCCTAGCATGGGTTAGTTATCTGTCCGAAGACATGCTTGAAGAGATGCACCGATATATGACTACCATGAAGACAACTTGAACAATTGCCACGACTAAATAGCTGCGTCGGTCTAACTTGAACGACTTAGAAGAGATTAATTGTGACTGAAATCAAAATTGTTGATTGGACATATCTTCGAGCTCGTTTATTCGAGGTAACTTACCGATAGCTCCTGCTCCGACAGCAGATCTAGTTCCCGGCGTGTGCTCTTTGCTCGGCCATATAGCTGAAGTCTAGCTTGACGAGTGTGCATAGAGGCAGCGTTCAACTCTTCCATATGAGTACGGTAGAAGACCATCGTCCCTGGGCATAATGTTCAGTCGGCGACGTCGTAGTTAAAAGGAATGGCTCACTGGTTATTATCGTCAATATCATCAAGGAGGTCGTCAAGACCTCGGCGAATACGCGATATCAACTCTCCGCGAGTAGGCGGAACGTGACTTGCATCATCCCTCCCTTCATTCCCGGTCGAGTTTTCGTCTCCCAGAATTTCGTCGTCCACACTCGATGTTGTTTTGGATTGGTGTCGCAAGCCACCCGTCAGGTGGTTTGGGCGTAGGCAATCCACGAGAAATGTTAGGTCTTGCTGGTGCTTTTGGTGTCGCTGGTCTACTCCGACGGGAAACCTCCTTTGATTCCTCACTTGAAGATGGTGTCGGAAGGTCGGGAAGACCCTTCGGAGGCGAGGGCGCTCTGAATTGCATCTTTGGGCTTTTGGGTTTTGATTGTTGAGGAGGTGTTGATGGTGCGTCAGTGTCTATAAACGAGGCCTGAGGTTTGGTGGATACCTTTGTTTGGGAAGGAGACCCATTTATGGTTTTTCGAGCGGGAGACAGACTGTCCAACTGTTCAAATACGGAAAGAGGGGGTTGGGCCAGATACGAGTGGGGCGTCTCGGTCGACTTGAGATATAATTGGTTTCTGCGAAAAAGTGAGGAGAGACATGTTGCAGAATGAGTAATGAAGGGAAACTTACTCGTATTTTTGGAGTTCACTTGCATCGAGAGCACTGGAAGTGCTCGTCGGCATCTGAGCGATAGTCGCCACAGTCGAAACGGTCAGCGACCTATTTGCTGCTTACTTGTCCTCGTCTGTCAATGAAAATGACACTCCCGCGAACAACAGCAATGAAGACCCACCTTGGGATTATTTCATGGACATTGATCAGCCCCTTCTCTCTGTGCAGCATGAGTATGAAAACCAGTCAGCCTCCAGCACATCACACCCTCCTGCACCAAGCACCAGGTCGCAACGCGCAACAGTGGAAGATGTTGAGGAGGAAGAAGAGCAAAATTGCTGGATTGAAGATTATCCGGAGGCGAGGGGTGCAGGTGCCCCAGGTTCGGCGTGTCAGACCAGCTTTGAATATCTTCGACAGGAGCAACAGAAGAGCAAGGACGAGCCATGGGCGCCATTTGAAAGTGAAGCAGAATGGGAGCTAGTAAGGTGGCTGATGATCTCCGGCGTTAGCCAGAAAAAAATCGACTCATTTCTGGATCTAGAAACTGTAAGTGACAATTCTGCATGAGACAAAGTGAAACTTACGACGGGTTGCAATTAAAACTGTAGATACAAGGGAATTCCAACCCTGCCTTCCACAATGCACGTAGCTTGCTCCAGAGAATAGACCTTCTTCCTCGAGGGCCGGCATGGACATGCTCTCCATTCCTTATCACTGGTGATGAACTGGACAAATCTGGCCAAGCACGAACAGAAGTGGTTGAGCTGTGGCACCGCAATCCTGTCGAATGCATCAAAGAACTAATCTCAAATCCTGCATTCGAAGAGAAGTTAAGCTATGCACCTTGTCGTCTATATCGGAATGAGGATGGGACCAACCACGAGTATAGTGAAATGTGGACTGCTGATTGGTGGTGGGAGACGCAGGTGAGAAAGGAACAAAGATTCTTGATGATGCTTACTATTACCGCGGGCAGAACAAGCTTCCCATTGGCGCCACCGTTGCGCCTGTTGTTCTGTCCTCGGACAAGACCAGTTTGTCCACCTTCAGCGGGGACAAGCAGGCATGGCCGGTCTATCTAACAATTGGAAACATTGAGAAAGCCACACGTCGTCAGCTGAGTTCGCGAGCAATGGTCTTGATTGGATACATTCCGGTATGCAAGTTGGAATGCCTCTTCAAAAACCGTCGATCTGGGGAAGGATACCAACTCTTCCATGAGTGTATGCGTCGCTTGTTAGAGCCATTGGTGAAGGCCAGACAGGAAGGTGCCGATATGGAGTGCGCAGATGGCTTTATTCGACGGGTCTACCCAATCCTCGCTGCGTACATTGCCGACTACCCAGAACAGTGCCTAGTTGCTTGCTGCAAGGAGAATGCCTGCCTGCAATGCATAGTCCCACCCGATAGACGTGGCGCCCAAGTTCACTCTGTACTCCGAGATCGTGACACCACACTTCAGGCGCTGGCAGAAAAATCCCGAGGCGGCAATCCTACAGATTTTGTCAGTCAATCTCTTCGTGCCATCAACCCTTTCTGGACGGACCTTCCCCACTGCGACATCTTCTCCTGCATCACACCCGATCTCCTTCATCAGCTACATAAAGGTGTCTTCAAGGACCATATCGTCAGCTGAGCAACAGAGGCCATCAACGGGGAATCCAACGAAAGTGGTCGACGATATCGCACCATGTCTACCCATCCCACTCTCCGCCACTTCAAGAAAGGCATCTCACTGACGACCCAATGGACCGGCAACGAGCACAAGAACACGGAAAAGGTTTTTTTGGGAATCCTTGCTGGCGCAACAGACCCTGGCGTCATACGAGCTGTCCGTGCAATATTAGATTTCATCTACTATGCCCACTTTGAAACACATACCGATGAATCGCTGGCATGTCTGGATACTGCCTGGGTGACATTCCACGAGAACAAAAAGATTTTTGAGGACCTGAAGATACGGCAACACTTCAACATCAGTAAACTGCACAATATCAAGCATTACGTTGACTTGATTCGCTCACGAGGAACAGCCGATGGGTTTAACACTGAAGGCACAGAACGATTGCATATCGACCTTGCGAAGATGGGCTACCGAAGATCGAACAAGAAGGCCTACATCCGGCAGATGACAGTTTGGTTGAGCCGTCAAGAGGCAATTCAGCGGTTTTGTGCATACCTTCAATGGGCAGTCCCAACCTATCATGCCTCTATCATTCAAGATGGCGTCAACAATGAGGAAGAGCAAGAACATAACAGTGAGGAAGAAGAAGAGGAAGAATTGAACGACACGTGCGTGCTGTACACCATCGCCCAAAAACCCGCAATTCCCAGTGCCACGGTCACATCAATCAACGCCGACTTCAACGCCGATGACCTGAACTCGATACCTTCCTTCGCGTCAATCATATTCCTGCTCCCTCGTTTCCTTCTGAGAGCTCATGATTCCCTGTCTATAAACAAGTACGGCTTACTCTCGCGACAAAGACAGAGGTGAATGGTGCCTGCCTCGGTTCCCATTCGAGACACCATACTCGCGGTGAAGGCGCAACCTGGGAAGATAAGCACGTTGGGCATTAAACACGCAACACCTGGGAAATTCAGCACGGTTCTTGTGCGTGAACACGCGAGAGGAGTGGGCAAGGGGCCTCTCGATGGTATGTGGTATTCTTTGGTCCGCCATACAAACCTTTACTAGAACATTTATCCCTTATTTCCAGGACTTCGTGTGGCTCAAGTCCGAGCCATCTTTCGCCGCTACAGTTATTTATGTGAGTCTTACGTAATTCCTGCGCTTTTAACAGCACTGAGCACAGACAATAATTGGTGTATTTGATCATCGTTGTCGCGACTGGCTCAGCTGCTCTCCCTCAAACTGCCATTATTATGTTGGCGGTTACTTACGGTCTGCAAGTGCGTTCTCATATTACGTGGCCTTGATACTGACCTCATCGTTAGGCTCTCATCTTCATCATTAAGCGTGAATTCATGCTGGTTGGGTGGATTATTGTTTCTTTCATTCGGGCGGCCCTGGTCGATGATGAGGTCAATGTCCGCTCCGCAGCTGCCCAAGCCTTCGTGTATTGGAAGAGGAACTAGGCGTCAAGGCGATCGAACCATTCCCACATTGCTAGAGGCCCTCCGTCAACCTGGCAAGGGATCAGGAACCACATTGCAAGCTCTGAGGGAAGTCATGAGCGTAAGCAACGGCCCCCACTCATTTCGGCCGTCGTGAAGACTGAATTGCTTTTCTAGGTCCGAGCTTCAACTGTCTTCCCAGTGCTCATACCCACTTTGACCGCCATTCTTATGACAGTCTTCAATGCCCGCGCATTGTCGACTCTTCACCTTGTTCTGTGAAACTTCCGGAATGGATTCCTTCTTATATCAGGTCGATTGGATCCGTCAACTCGTCTCTCTCTCTTGGACGACCACTCTTCGTCGTACAACTGTACAATTGAGTTTACTGGCGCTCCTGGTCACACCGTGCCAGGCTTTGATCTACTACAGGACGTCACGCCGACGGTGCCTATCGTCATCGCAGGCCTTACGACAGGAGCAATGAGCAGCGCGAACAAGCTGCATATGCCATATCGGCGACCTCGTCGAGCGCACCAACGAGAATGTCATCAAGCCGTTCGTGGTACCCTTCATTGGTCCGCTCATTCGTGTGGCGACTCAGGCGACGACATACCATTCAGGAGTCAAGATCGCTATTCTGCATGCATTAACCTCGATGTTGGAGCACATCCCTGCGATGGTTGAGCCATTCTTCCCGCAATTGCAGCGGACCGTCGTCAAGAGCACCAGCGACCCATCGAGCAGCGCCGTACGGACGAAGGCTGCGGAAGCCCTGGATGTTTTGATAAAGAGCCAACCTCGGGTGAATCCTGTCATTATCGACTTGATTATGGGAGCAAGAGCAAACGAAGAGTCCATGGCAACGAGCTTTATCCTTGCCCTCTCACACGTTATGAAGAGTGCCTCAGCAGGCAGAGACCGCCGAGATGCCTCGAGAGACTCGGGATGCCTCGACAGGCGGCAGTCACTGTTGAGCAATGCGAACGCTTATTCTGCGCTCTTAGGACTCAGAGGTATTCATCCAAATAGAACGGCGGACAGAGACGACCACAGATCCCATAGTTGCGTCGTGCTGTCTGGTCATCGCGTCAAATGGCGGACAGCAAACATGACGCGAGATCTTCAAATCCATATAATACCTCGTCTCAAATAGCAAATAGTAATAAGGCCGACAATGCCCTCTACCACTGGTTGCAGCGGGCGCTCCTGGATGACATCCTCATGGCCACCGACATAGGGCCCGTCTGAGTGGTGCTGCCAGGATGGATATTTTCCTTGTCAGGACTTGCCAAAAAGCCGCTGCTCTAGCATTTCTTCGGTGCGACATCTGATGGCAGCGTGGCCATGACCAATCAGCGTGAGGCTCAATCGCTCCATCGCAACTCTCTCGAATTGTCTTCTTGACCCCGATATCCACACAGGGTGCCGCGGTAGACGATCTGTTACTTAGACTTAGACGCACCTTTCACCTTTCGACTACAGGCACACTGTTCACTGTTCGTCTTGAGCTTGAGCAACCACCCGAATTGTTTGTCCCCTCTCCGCTGTTCGTTTCCTTTTCACTGAGCCAGCTGATTGACAGTGATTAGCCGAGATGCAGGACGCAATTCTGACAATATGCACCAACACCCCCACCAAGCTTCGCCAAAGGTAGACGCTTCTGTCCGGATGGAGTGCGAAGTAAGTACTAAATTGTTTGTTGCTACCGTTCTTGTGCTTTCTCATCTCGTCTCATGTCAATGTCATAGCTCGAGAACACCACCTCGCCGCCTTCGTTGCGTCTTCGCTCATGTTCTGGAAGGAAAGCTTCACCTTCACTACGGTATGCCATCTATCGCGAAGTAGCAGGTTGAGGACGCCCCTTGGTACCCCTTTGCTGGTCCATCAACCGAAATGCCCTCTCGGTGAGCGATTGATCATTGTACTTGTCTTTGGTTGCCCACTTTGCCGCCCATAGATCTTTTCCTCTTCTACATGCTTCCATGATCGGGAATCCTATCCATTTTCCCTGCTGGTAAGGGGCCGAGTCTATAGTAATAGTGTGGCAATGTAATATTGATATCGACCATGCGCCCTACGCATCCAACATGCACTTGCCCGCCAAAGGACCTACCCCAGCCTCAGCAACCCCAGCCTTCTCAAAGGATATCTTGGTATGCCTTGACTGTGTGATCGTCTGACTGATTGCACTTAACTTATTCCTCGTCCCACTGCAGACTCTGATGAATGTTAAAATTTGCATTCATGTCCTAAAGATATTGCACTCCACTCTCTTGCTGCTATCCATAAGCATTCAAGTGCATTAATTCAATACATATGTATATTCTTGCCCCTTGTCATACATTCTCTTCCAATGTACCAAATAATATTGCCATCTTTTGAGGTTGTAGGGCCTTGTCATGAGCCAGACTGCCCTATCATAGGTTAATTCACCTAGCTTTGGTGGCCCTTTGTCCTTCATAGCCTGTAGTTCTTTTTTGGTCATGAGCCTCCTTTTCACCTCTTTGTGAAACCCAGATGGATGATCAAAAGGATTGCGGCGGATATGCACTACAGGCGGGGGATTATTCATGAGATGATGTGCCAGTCTTGATATCTCATCCTGTAGCAAGCTGTCATTTATTTGTGGGTATCTTAGAATCATCTAACTCACCTTTGCCTTATTTCGAAGCTGTTCATCCTTGAGGAGACTATCCCACACACTCCAAAAACAGTCCTCTTGTTGGCCGGCCCCAATCTTCTGCGATCCTGTGTGAATGGTGGCAAGCATGCTACTTGGGGATAGTGAATCACAAATTGGAGACAGGAGACAAAAAGGGAACTTGAAGCACCTCCTTGAGCCAAGTTGTTCTGGCTCTGTTGGCTTGGTTAATTCTTCGAGATCTTGGATATCAAGTAATTTGCCCTCAATAAAAGGTTGCTCAACACACACTGTCACATCACCATCTGCATCAGCATCTCCAGCATTGTCATTGAAATCAGTCTCCTCCTCTGAAGCCTGGTAGTCTTGAGGTTCTAAAGTATCGTCATCAATATCATTTCTATGGGTTTGTTTAATCTTAGCTCTTCATATTGAGATGTAAATAGAAACATACATCTGTAGAGCCTGTAGAGCGTCTTTGGTTGCATCTTTCAGGGACTCCTCGCATTCCTCATCAGTATATTCTGCATCCAAAATATCATGCCCAACATCCACTAGGGAATTTGGGGTAAGCTTCTGTTGTTTGATTGACCGGCCCTTCAGGTTTTGTTCCAGCCTGCCTGCAGCAACAAGTGTTGTTTTATGTTTGGGTGGACGTCCCCTTTTCTTTGTCCTAATCTACAGGCATCATTGTCAAGGGTGGAAGAGTATCACAGTGGGATGTCAGCTTACTGTTGTGGACTTTCCAGGCCTAATATGAATAGAAAGAACTCTGTTGAGCAATTGTTCACGGAATTGGGCAAGTCCAATGGTTGTGGCATATCTGAAGGAGGTGATGTCTTTGACAACAGGAACCTGAAGATATAACTCGGATGAGCTGTCAGGATCTTTGAGAAAAGGTCATTACCCATACCGGTGGAGCTGTAATTCCCCATTCCTTTGGACAGCATGCACGGATAATGGAATATGCCTTGATGGAATCTTTGAAGAAAAACACATAGCACCACTTGTATCCTTGGACACGCTTTAGCTCCTTCTGGAGGAAAACTTCAGCCTTAGATGAGGGGTAGGGGTCTCCTGACATTCCTTTCATTAGTGATATCCTCAACAATTATGAAATGGTCTCATACCAATTGTATGGGTTTCATCAAGGAGGCCAAGCTTAACATACTTTTTGAAGAGTGGTAGATCCACTTTGGCACGGGTTCGACGAAAGACCTGTATATAGGTTGACATATAGTGTGTGTTTGACGACTCGTTAAAAGCGAAGGGATTCTTGTCATTGGTTACACTGGCCACACGGTTCAAAAAATCACCAGAAGAGAATTGACCAAGATATTCAGCAATTCCTTTCTTAAACTCTTTGAACAGCGCAGCATTCTCGCAAATGACATAAGCCGGGGTTCCAGGAAAGATAGCCATTGTGAAAAGGAAATCGTTTGCAGTATGTCGTCCAAAACCACTGAAGGCACCAAGCGAGTTGCTGCAGATTTCCCGAATGATGTATCGCCTAGGTGGATCTGGAAGAACAAGCTCCGGGACAACAGGAAGAGGTCTATAGTATTGACAACACTGTCATTCAGAGCCTAGAAGTCTAACAGATGTATCAGATGAGCCTCACCTAGAATCCTGGTCCTTGAACCCCTTGAAATCCGTGAGCCTTTGTTGTTTTGGGTTTGCATGGGCATGCTTATTGTAATGCTCGTTCTGAAGTTTGTTTATCCTTGACCGGTATGCTCTGATTTCCGCCACAACTAATCTCCGCCATTTGTCTAGTGCTTTTTCCGCAAGACTTCGCTCTACATCCCAGTCTGGTCCACCTTTGAATGACCGAAACATGTACAACCAACTTGAATCCTATTGGAGGGCAATACAGAATGGTCAACACGATGCCAAAGCCAAAACCCAGCCTGCAATGGAAACGTACTTGCGATTCAGGATCAGGATCAAAGTCGTCGACGGTCCATGGACGATCTCGACTCTTCACGTGCATACGAACCAGTCCAGAGAAATCGCAGATAGCGTACACCCAATCCGACGAAACGAAAACCGCAAATATTTTGACTGTGCGATCGACAGGGGAGGAGCCTTCCTTAATCAAATGAGAGGGAAGACAGAACGTTCGAATTTTGTCTGCCTTCTTTGGGTCGGTATTTGGGCCGGGAATGTCGTGACGGGCGATCTCCCAAAAGATGTGAGGGGGCATTCCAACGATATAAGCCTCGAGGCCGAGGCTCAGGACGCACGCATGCTGGGATAAACAGAATTCAGAGTTGATATACTTCATTTTCACACAAAAGACCGCGCTTACGTGGCCTGCGGCGAGCAAAAGTAATTTGCCCCTTGACTTGCATATCAACGTGCCTGGGGCGCTCGGCTGCAGGAGGTACTCCCATGTCTCACCGTGGCAGTGGTCTACCCAGTGTTGAGGTGGCCACGACTGAGGTCTCCCAGGTTGCTCAGTTACCCACGATGGAAGGGGGCCAGATTGCGACGCAAATTCTTCAGAATTGACAGTTACCGTCGTGTACAGCCGCTCTTCAGAACCCAAAGAGAAGCAGAGGGGAACGACTAGGAGATAATCTAGGAAATATTAACTGTGAAAAGCATCGGGCTATGAGAAAACATCCGTGAACTTACAGTTCAGTTGCCTGAAGTCGACCTGTGAGATGCCTTTCCCAGAGTTGATTATATGAGCGAAACCTGCAACTTCCGGCCTTTCAGGCATGTATCATGAGCTATCATAAGCGTCCGAAGGGCAGGTCGCTAGCGAGAAGAACGTTGGGTGTTGGAGAGTAAGCAATCCAGGGTCACTTATCATTCGGCTGAAGGGTCAATGTCCAGAGCTGGTTAATTCAACCTGGACTCGAGTCGTGCATTTACAGACCATGACTTGAAGCCGTCAATGCCCGGAATAGAGCTCAGATCGGTGTGGTAGCCTTGGGATTGGAGGAAGAAATATTAATTTCTTCCTCCTTCTACATGAACCGTTCGTGAATATCCCTCTCTATAGGGGCTACTATCACGTGATCTATCCCGATTTATCACAGCACAGCACAACTTGAACTTCGCAACCTCTCTCAGAACCCTCACACAGTGCATACCCGTTCTCTTGAGTGTTGCGTTTTCTGTCTCCTCCTCGTCCTTTTTCTGATTCTCACCATGGCTACAGGTTGACTCTAACCAATTCGGCGCTACGAGGTCGTCGCTTTGAAGGAAGGACATCCCCGCGGCCAAAGCCTCTCCAACCGCTTGTTGAAGACGCTCTGTATCCTAATATCCGACCCGACACTCGACACGAAGAATTTCTGCCGAATATTCGTGATGCCCTAGCCTTGCTGGGTGTCTATGTCCGCATTGACCTACTCATCGACAAACTGGAACACGTATACGCCGAACCAATCCAGAAAGCCCGTCTGCCCCTCTACCTTCGTCTTTCTCGATGAGTGTAGGTGTTAGGCGTCTTGGTCCTTACGCAGTTTCATCGCCATTAGTAAACCCCTTCTTTCGGCACAGCTGTTGCCCGTGCTCGTTGGGTAAGCATCATTGCCTTTTTACTTCTGTCTTACACTGACCTCTTTAAAAGCATAGTTAGTTCAATCGAATGCTTCACGCAATTTCACTTTCGCCCAAGCCGCTAGGCTATGCCAGAGCATCTGACCCCGTTAATGCTTATGACTCTCCGAAACCACCCCACAAAAGACGCCCATGTTCCGCTCATCTCCTTGACGACATTTATGTCCTTTATCGGTGTCCAGCGACCAACCACTCATCGGCTCAACGGGGCGCAATCAAGTCGCGGTGGCTAGCCAAGCACCAAGCAAGTTATCTCTGTCGACATCGTAATTATTCCATTTTATTTCCGCTTTTGCTGTAAAGTCTGACGTTGTACGCACCACTGCCTGCAGCTGTTTTGATACCGTCTTCTGTCCCCATCGACCTCTTCAAGGTTGACACACCATGTTTGTGATGAAACATTCCTTTTGTCCAACTTATACGCTCACCACAGTGGCCATCCCCACGTTGCCCTCCTTGACCTTTGACATCAGTTGTGCTCGTTTGTGGGAAGTCATCGTCACCTTCAAGCATAGGAGGCATCTAGCCATCGATGGGTATCAAAATACTAAATAATGGAGGGGAAAAAGGCAAGCGTACATGCAGGAAAGGCACGGGAGAAACGACGGAAGGCTTTGGCCCGAGAGTGCTGAGAGTTTTACCTTGATTGTAGGACACATTGGGGTCAAGGCAGAGCGTTGCAGGGTTGGGATGTAGTTCGAGATGAGGCTACGAACAACTTGTTATAATCTAGTTTTGCTCATGGTCCCGCGTATACAATCTGGTGAGAACCTGGTCCCAACACCCGGTACCTTAGTTAGCATCCCCGAGTGTTACGGTGCTTGCGGCCCTTCCCTGCTAATAGCACATGTCCGGCAATGATGTCCTCGCACGTCCCAAAGGAGTCAGGACCAGTCGAAATAGATGAAGTACCAAGCGAATCGATACACATTGCACATGGTCATTGTTGAGTATCTAGGGCTCCCAACTGCTCGACTGAAAACCCCCCAGCGGTGATTGCTCTCCTAATTACTGACCCGATACTCGTCAGACATTCTCCTACTACTTGTCAGACATTATTAGTATCGCGCCTACGACTTATGGAACGGGATATGATGCCGAAAAACTACAAGGTGCGGAGAAGTGAGAGAATAGAGATAGAGAACAAAGAGGGGTTCTTGAGTCAACTTGACAGCCGTCTCTGCGTAATTGAAGTGTGCTGTGGCATGGGAGAACCATGGATAATGGATAACGGTCTGCCCGAATGGTTGAATCGTGACTCACTCACGCGTCATGCGGTTATGTCCTTTGTGTGGATCCTGACGGTTTGCGGGATTGTGTTGTTCAAGTTGGTTCGTTGGATCTGATCCTTTATAGTTCGATGATAAAGCTCTCCCTGACCGTGCAAGGGTTCAAATACGTAGCCTGAGAGCGTTCTACATCTGCGCGGGACGTGAAGAAAATGCATTCCTGTGAAGATAAAGCATCAGCCAAATTCGATTGGCAAGTGACTGACTTCGGTTGAGACGAGAGATTCTCCCATTAGAAGGGCTACGATATGGACACTGTTGACTGCTCCACGTCGCCCTTGAACAATGACTATGATTTGTCTTAGTGGGCAAGGACACAGTCCCATGTGGCCATGCTTGGATGAATTGATCGAGCATGGCTTTTGCAGTCCGCGGAAGAGCTGTCTTTTGCAATGGGCGAGCATCAGGGGAATCAATGTTGCTGTTGGACCTTGATGAAATCCGCCATGGGGTGGAGCAATTACATATAGAGTTAGCCACGTACTACCGACGCCGGGGAACAAAAGCAACGAACGTGCTGACAGTAAGAAGGCGAATGTGTGACCTGCCCGCCTTCGCCAACATCGCATCTTTCCTGGAAGCCTTTGCCTGCACTTTTTGCCTGCTGGGATGAGGATACGGACACCCGTTCCTGTGAAAATCCATGTAATTGAGGTCATTTTTATTTTTAATGGAATTGAGTAGAGAGGGTCGCATACCTCAGCCTCAGCCTCAATGGACCCTTCTTCGGAGGATCTCTCAACAACTGCAGCTAGATAAAGAAGATGTCAGAATTCAATATCTAGAAGTCGTGAATGCACTTACTGTATTCCGCTTCCGCTGCTTGCGTTCGATGTCTAGCTAGAGGACCGATTCTTTGGCTATAAGTTGGGCCAAAAATTACGTGGCTCGGTTTTAGCAGGCGGTATCGGGATCCGCCGGCGACTTCGACCTCTCGGTCGATGATAGACAAGGGGTCCCCGGAAATTTTAGAAAGAGATAAAGATTTAATTCAGTTGAAAATGGTGATCTTCTGGCCTGAACTGTAAGGATCTTGGCAGTATAGGGGGCATGAGACGGCGACGGTGAGGCGATCCCTGGGTGTAGGAGGTGAGTGTGGCGCTCGTGGCCGGCCGCGGGACTATCGTGTCGTCCCGTTGAGTGAACAACAGAGATACACAGCATTTTCGTGCCGATTTTCCAGAATTTCCGAAAGCCGTACTCCTCGAAGTAGTGAAGAGAATCCGGACTCGACGCCTCGGAAGGAGCACCGACAGACGTGGTTTGTAGTGAGAGATGGAAGAGTGAGAATAGGACGTCCCCGCTTTCGTTGTTATTGTTATGTCCTCTCAGCCAATCAAAGA
>MPNV01000935.1:0-20800 GCA_013376435.1 Cyclocybe cylindracea
CCAGTAACTTATGATATAAGTGGCAGACACCAGTCCAGGATCGCTCGGGTCTCTACCACGCTTGAGAAAGGCAGCAAGTAATGTAGTGAGCCAATTCCCTGGAGCGTCAAACTCAGAGATGCACAGGTTGAAGAAATCGGCCCAATCTTCACTTTCAACACCAAAGATTTGGGAATAATCAACACCATCGATTCCCTTAGCCTTTTGGAGACCTCGCTTGCGTATATGAGTTTTTGCCCAGTCAACCTCTACTGTTGTGAAAGGGCGAGAGAAGTGTAGATTAGGAGAGATGTCAATGGTATGAATAGGGATGGCCTTCATAGTCAGTTCATGTCGAGCGAAAAGAGACGCGTCGAATGAAGGGGGTAGTGATGAGGGTGGATTCATGCGGGCAGCAAAATTTTCCTTCAGGGTTAATAGCTGGATTTTTGGCTGTGTGGGTTTCGGGTCATTCCAGCGCTTGAAGAGTGCCCAAAAGTCAGCTATCGACTTGCAAGCTAAAAGCTCCCTGGAATTTCCACATGTCAGCCACGCTCAAAAGGTGAATGTCAGCATTATAAAGCCACTTGACAGTGTCAACAACAAGGAGCACAGACCGAGCCGAAAGGGCTTTTCTAAGAGTAGCGATTTCTTGGGCTGAAGACAATATTAATCAATACATGCAATATCTGTTTGCAGCGTTCTCTCCCTGCTTCTCAGCATCGTCCAGTTCTCCAGTCACGTCCTCATCTTCTCCTAACAGTTGTCTGTAGGTGTATTAATGAAAGGCGACCCGCAAGGGAAACGTAACACTTACCTCATGAGATAGCCTTTGCTCCATACAATACTGTGGATGGGTTGACTCGGGGAAGAAAAGATTGTGCACATAGGAAAAGTTTTCGGGGTTGGTTTCGGAATGCAATCAAAGCATTCTGTCGTATCCTGCGGTGAACAGAAGAGTTAGACACTAACTCTTCTGTCAGAAGTTTCTTGCGCTCACTTTCAGGAGATGTTGAACCTGCCCAAGATAACCTGCCGTCCCCGACTCCACCAGTGGGACTCGTAAGGCCATGCACATCTTGTTTACGTGTCTCCGGGCATCTAATATCACGCGAGTGGGTGGAAGGCGGAGAGTAGAGTAGGGGGAAGGACGTCCTACACGGTGTGGATAAGAGACGGTTTAGGCTGACATTGGAGGATGGTGGCATCCCAAGGTTGTCAAGAGCATTCACATTTAATGAGTTGAACAATGTCGATTTGCTAGTACCATTGGATGTCGTGTTGCCACCTCCTCGCTATTATCGTGTATTGGGGTTATCCGCATGGTCGGGTTGAAGTAAGCAGCTTTTTGCGCTGAATCGACGTTGAAGTACGATCATGGAGACACATCGTTTATCGAGAGAAATAGAATAAAAAAATATTGTTAGGAAATGTTCAATAGAAAAAAGAAGTCGCAGAACGTACAAGTTGATCGTGTCCAAATCAAGGAGTGTAATTTTCCCGGAGCCTGTTAAAACAATGTTCTTCACGAGCGGCACAGAGGTTAGCACAAAAAAAAAACAATGCGGTTGCTCGTGCGCGGTGCGTGCTTTGGCTGTCGACATTGCTTTCGGGTCTGCACTGAGAGATCTAGCGGTAGAAGAAAAATGGGTTGGCCGTTGAAGGGGTTAAATCTAGGTAATCCCATGCTGATGGTCGATAAATTCTAAGTACAGAGAGTTGTTCAATGCCGAGTTGAAGGCAAATAACGAGAGAGAGATGGAGATGATTCCTGGGTGGTGTTCATACAAAAACCCAGAGAAGGGCAATATTAGAACTGAGAGCCAGGGCCGAAGGAGAAAGTGCAGAGCAGAATACCATGTAGGTATTTCCGGTTCGTCAGAACTTCAACGTCGCCCAAGGAGTTTGCTGGCTGGGGTAACTTTCACATGTCGACACTATATATCTGTGTTGATTCGGTCGGCACTCGTAGTGGGGCATTCCTTGCCTGTGTGGTGGGTGCCAGAGGCTCCATTTGCACCGCGTCTTCGAACAGCTATAATGTGAACGATCAGTTCGAATCTTTGAGACTAAAACACGTACGCACCCAACTGTCAACAACCCGAGTCACATCATCTTGTGCGACGTCTGCATGCCCCGGGCGTAAGGACTAGGTTGATTCTGTCGGCAGCAAAGGTGGCACGAAGGACGTGTTCAAGATCCAAGGAAGGCAAAGGATGATCAGCAACCAAAACAACGATGTCGACCAAACAACGAATCTTTCTTCTTCTTCTCGATGGGGACCACACCGATGATTTCACAACCAACCAACGAACCAACCTTTTTTGTTTGATGAGTGGCACTCTCCCATCTCTTTATGATTATTCGACCCGGTTCGAATGCTCCGATGCTTCAGGACATGCAAGGACCGCGCGACAAACGTTAGAACGAGTAACAATACTCTTTGGTCAATGTCAACAAAGGTGGCCTCGGCTTCCCTCGATGCTTAAGGACAGTCAGTGGGGGGACGACTACGGCTGTATCCTATCCTATCCCCCCAACGTGCCAAACCGCTCATGCCTCAATCTCGGCGCAAATCCGTTCGTTTTGCTTCCCCCGTAGCGATCATGGTTTCGGGTACCAGTCCCCAGCGCGGGCGCGCCACCAACACCAACCTGAGGCTCAGGAAGCCCTCCAATATGGACAGTCAGTTATTCATTAAACAGTCCTACTCTCGATATTTACGCTCTGGCTTCGTAGGAGTGTTAGCTGCGCTTTACGAGCTCTCACACACAACAGAGCTGTCCCCCGTCGGCACCTTCCTGGTGCGGGTAGGGCAGCTAATTCAGTTCGGCGAGTAGTTTCGAGATGGACGGTGTTTTCCTTCTCTGCTGAATACTACCCACCTATGTAGTCTACGACCAGGCAAATGCGTTGGGCGAGATTCTGGGAAAGCGTACAATCCCGGGCATCAAGAGAGCAATATCGATTCTGGTCTGTGCTCGTTGGTCAGCCTTCCGATTCATTTTTTTCCTCATCACCCCTATAAGTATTATCACAAATTCGTATCCTCTAAAGCTGGTCTTTATGCTGACGACAGTCAGTTTGGCTTCACTCCTCGACTGCGGAAAATGTGAGGGGAAATGAATAATTGTGGTCTTTTCTCATCCGTTTTCTTACATCCTACAGCATCGACGGATTCGAAGTGACAGCTGATTCGGCCCTGGCAAGACATAGGATCATCTGCAATTATTTCCGTCTCAAAATTGAAGCTAAGCATCGGAGCGTTCTGGCTCGTCCGCAGGTATGAAATATCGATCCTTGTTCGCCTCTGTCTTGCTCATGGCTTCCCTTAGCTCACCAGGAAGGTCAAAACATACGAACGCGAGGCGGAACGTCTTAGGAGACTTCTACCCCAGGGAGCTGACCAATCGAGGTTGATGACACACCCAGTGGCCATGCAGACTGCGGTCTCCAAGATTAGGGACCTCCTCTTAGGAATCCGCGACACTGCAATTTAAATGCCGAACTGGCATAGTTCCTCCATGTCGATGTCCTAAATCCCATTGCTTGTTTTGTGGCGGCGAGTTGTGGATGTGAGGCTGTATGTTCGATTCGAACTCATAGAAAGTGCTGCGCGAAAGAGGACCAGCTCTGTTGTGGCTCGGGCCGAGTGCAGAATCCTGGACTGGGACCGGAAACAAGAAAGAAAGACCTGTCCCTTCACATCCATCACATCGGGCACAATCAATTCCACGTTGGGGAACTCGTGTAAAATCAGGAAGCTGAACATGGTCTTTCTTTGTGCTCCAGGATGAGCGAGGGTAGCGAACATGGTGGGCCAGCAGAACAAAGAGGCCAGAGGGCCTTTTAATTCGAGAGGAAAAGACAGCACAGCAGAATCGCCATGATGGACACCCCACCACCACTGCCCACTGTCGACCTTGATTTGATATTTTTTATCCCGCGAAATGGGATCCTTCAGGACTACGAGAAGTTCCTCTTCAGCACGCCGGCGAGTCAAAACTCCCTCTCTGAGTGGATTCTATTTACTTATCAGCCTGTGTTACAGGCATTGTCCGAATATGTACCCCAGACCCCACCTCTGACACTTAACGGAGGAGAATATCGAGCTTTCTACGAGTTCAAGGTCACTACATGGCAACGCCTAATGGAGATTACCTCTCTTGCCCGCTCTGCAGCATGGGTAGCCATTGTCAAAGACAGTCTCCCCGACGCCGACGCCAGCCTCGTCGTGCCTTCTGGAGGCTTCCCTCAATACCGCATTTTCATTCTTGAGTCCCTTATGGGAAGCATAGGGTTTGACCCTGCCTTGCACACTCCAACGGAGACAGTCTTTGCCTGCTGCAAGCCGTGCAAGCCGAATGTTGCACAGAGGCGTGTTAATGAGGGACAGGTGAGCATACCGTCTATTGTGCACGATAGCAGCGCTGACGGGGCACTTTGGAGGCTATATCGGTTTGCTACTTAGGCAAGACGTTCGCTTCCGGTGGACCTTTGAAGATGTTCGTGCAAGATGGCGGCTTGCCCGTAACCAATGTCCATGGATGGTTTATGGGCCGACGCCGCGGATTGGTTATGCTTCACAGCTCCGTGTTGGCCATAGTATATAGATGATGTGTAGGAATTTGTACGTCGAGGTTTGGGATTTGTGAAACAATGAGTACTTATCATGCTTGGGTCGGATTACTGATGGTCGAAAGATTGGTATCTTTGTTTGTTCTTGACGCCAATACAACCTTTCTCGTACTGATATTCTTCATCTCATTCTCACTTCCAGTTTGCCCACGACTCGAGGAACGAATGCTTCTCTCGACACTTCGCGTCCATGGTCCGTGCGTCTGGATGCGTCGACACGCCCATTTCTTATATAGCGGACTTCTCCCACCCCTCTTTCTTCCTCCTACCGCCTCCTCCCCACTGTCTGCCCCCTCCCTCTGACGCTCCGCAGACTTTCACCCTGAGTTAACTAAGTCGCTGGCACCGCAGCTATTTCGGATGGCATGACGCTGGCCGGGTCAAATGTTGTTCGAGCACTCTGGGACAGGCGGGCGCATCTGTTCTGTCTTGATGTACGTCGCCTTTGGATTCTATCTTATCGACAACGAGCATTCTTCTGCACTGCCCGACGTCGACAATGCAGATGATGCCTTGACCCTCTGCCTTCACACCTGATAAGCCGCTGTATCGTTATCGACGATCGACAACGAGGTGAGTGGTCCTCGTGCGGGTGGTATGGCCTTGCTGACACCGTGACGTGATTTCGTTCAGGGGCCCATCTAACGTTGACGCGGGGTGATTTCAGGGGCAGAGTGGAATGGGCAAATAGATGAGAAGCAGCGAATGGACCTGGGGCGCTGCCAGTAAATCGTCCCCCCCTTGTTTAATTCGTGTATCTCACTTGCTCTGCAGAGACGCGGGTTCGTGGTGGAGAACAGTGTCGCGGCATGGAAGAAGTCGAGGGTCTGGCTGTAGAAATAGGTGCGTCGGGTCATCATTAAACGGGTGCTCGCACTTATAACGAACACGTATAGGTCTGCCTACAGACGCACTGGCGTTCGGAGAGTGAGTTTACCTTGGAACGAACTCACAATTCTGGCGTTGACTTGTTGGTTGCAGGAAGGGCTCACTCCAGAGTGTGAGCAAACAGATTCCCTGGTACCTTTGTTTGTTCTTGACGCCAGCCCGGGCCATACGAGGCGGAAGACATAGAGGTCCGGATGAAGAAGCGGGGTGGGCGGCGGGGCGGGGGGGCTCGACTTGAGTGTCCCGTGCGGTAAGCACCTCATAATTATGGCTCTTGTTCGTTCTGGCCTTCGACGTCGTCTATAGCTTCCAAGGAGCCCCGGATACGCGACCTTTCTCTTCCAATACGACTCCGCTCTCCCCGCATCCACCATCGACGACAGAGTCGTGCATCCGTCCCTGGCGGCGCCCTCGAGCGGGTTGTTCTTCAGGGCGGGTGCGAGGAGCCAAGGTTACATGGCCGATCCACAGCAGACCTTCGGCCTGCGTTTGGGCCTCCGGATTGGGGCAGGGACAAGGGCCGGGTTTCAATCATATGGATTACGTGGACGACTCCTGGGCAGGTCTATTTGTCTCTGATGCATCCATCGCCCATGAAAAGCACCATAGGTCATCTGATTCCTAATCGCGATTTATGATAGCTGTCGATGTCTGGTCTGCTTGAAGCGCAGGTATGTATAGGCCTCTTGAGGCAAGACAGGCGCTGTACGTCTCTAGGTCGCCGATCTCTCGACACGCTGTCCCATTGAGCGCTGAGCGCTAAGCCTCGAAGATCTATATTATGTAAGCCAACTCCACCAAAATCCTGCTGCTCGTGCCTCGACGTCGATGAGGGAGCTAACCTTGACCTTTTGCCAGCACCTCGCTATCCATGAGGCCGCCGCTGGTGTTAAAGGAGAGGTTGTTGAGAGGGTAAGGGCCCGACTTGAGTCTAGCTTGTCGTCATCGAATCAGGGCGTGAAGTCTCTGGCCTCATGAAAATTACCCCGATTCCCGCCAGCACCGGATCGCTTTAAATTTGGTCGTCCATCCACATTCTCGAACTGAAGATTCTCCTGACCTCAATACCACCACAAGTCTCCCAATTTCTACGGTTATAATGGGAGCTGCCTGGCAATGGAGTTGTGTTTTAACGATTCTTTCTTCAGTTGGTGTTATAGTCCACTGGGTGTTTTGACGAACCTCTACGTACACTAGGGTGCTACCAAGCTAAGCACATGTATTAGGAATTAAGTAGGTCTGATGACGGCGGTTCACAACTCGCGGGATCCGGATCCCATAATTTACAAATGGTGCAAGTCCTGGGCTCCCTTCGTAGCAGCGGTGGCAGACAACAATGTGCGGGAGGGAGATCGCAGGGCAGCGAAATAATGGAAGAATGCACCACAATCCCAGTACGCAGAGTAACGGACGTCGTTAGTCTGACATAGGCTGAGGTTGCCATTGCGCGAAAGAAGGACATCTACGTGGAAATTGTGAATGAGCCATAGTGTTTGAATGCTCGAAACCATACCGGTAAGAAGTGACTCGAGTAGATTTCGCGGATAACGCGAGGCCTAAAAACGGAACGCTGGCGAGCAACGGTGGCTTCCGGTGGCAGGGAATCCAGTTCTTGAAGATCCACCGAAGCGTTGTCCATCTCGAAGCTCTAGGTTGTTTTTGGGTGAGGGGAAACGACAACGCAATGCATTTTATACTCTGTATTGATGCATTGACCTTGTGCCGCCTGGTATTGGGCCCGGAAAGGATCAAAAGACGATCAAGCTGAAAAGGGGAACAAAAGCGCGAGACAAAAGTGTGCGATTGTTCGAGATGAAAGAAAGGACTTTCAAGTTATGCTGTAACAGAGCTGACCAGATAATGAAGTGAAAGTGTGTAGGCAAGGGTCCAAATACAATAGGTTTAAACTTCTAAGTTTCCCAGTTCAGAACAAAAACTGGTCCATCGAGTTGACCTTAGTCTTTCGTAGCGTAGACGGATCTCATTGTAACAACTGCAACGAAACAATGCCATTCGACTGACAAAGGATCGCTGAGGCTTAAATATCGCTCATGGCCGCCAGATGAACGCAGAACTCGAATTATAATGGTCTTCACGGTGTACTCGACCCCCGAACCTGCCCCTCATCCACGTTCGCCTGCTTATGATCAAGGCAATGCTGGCGACGGCTCAATGGTAGGTACTTTATTACCCTATCTCTCCTTGCCTCATGGCCATGTTTTTCTAGCTGTTTCATAGGTTCCACAATCGTAAGCGGATTCTGTTTATGTGGCGAGGGAGGCTCACTTTCGCAATGCATATTTAGGGCTGCGGGCCAGTCAACCAAGAGTTGTAGAACGTGCTTCGCGTCCCATTGAACGAAGCTCAACTTTTCACTCGTTCAAGGACTCCAGGGCACTCTTTCGCTGCTTCATTTTCAACGGACTCGTCATCATCACTGTTCTCCTCGTCCTCATTGCCATCTCATGGAAGTTGCACCAGAAAATGTCGGGCCACACCGAGGCCATCTTCCGTCTACAGCGCGAGCATGTAGGAAGAAGGGACTTCGCATCCCGCTTTGACGGTGCCGACAATCTGTTGTCCCTCACGAGCCCGAACAAGACGTCGAAGGCAGAGCATCAGCCACACATAGTTCTTGACGGGATCTTGAAGCCAGGTTATTGCTGGTCATTTGCAGGTTCCCAGGGGCAGATAGGCATCCAACTGACGGAGTCCATCACTGTTTCACATATCACAATTGACCATGCACCAAAGGAGCTGGTGGCCAACCTCAACAGTGCTCCTCGTACCGTGCGCGTATGGGGTGCGAGCAAAGATATGTTGGTGAGTTTTTTTAATCCAGCGACGTAGCGATAGTCCACAGATGTCTTACCTTCGTTGGACAGCAGCACGACAACAACTCTCAACCAGGCGAAGGGCCGATCGAGGAAGAAGGGCCACGCATTCGCGATCCTGCTTACTCCTTTGTACTCTTGGGCACGGTTCATTACGACATTTCCGCCTCGGAACATATACAAACTTATTTCTTACCACCACTGGCCGAAGGGATAGCTGGGCCTTTCCAGACAGTGGTGGTCGAATTCGTGGACAACTGGGGAGGAGGATTGACCTGCATATACAGAGTGCGGATTCATGGTGATCCCGTCAGAAAAGGCTGGGACATACTTAGGCCAGAGACATTCACGTAATGCAAGGCTAGCTAGCTTATATAATTGTATTATATAAGCGCCAAGGGTGGCAAAATCTCGCTCTTGAAAATTTTCAAAAAATTTGACCCTCGGAATACAAGTCAGAGTACAGTAGAATATTTACTTGGACCGCCCAAACCTCTTTAAGAACTCCTCCTTAAGTTTAGCAACAACAGACGCAGGAAGCGTGCGATGGCCGTGATATTTCCTGTTTGCCCACGCTGCCTCGGGGCCTGTAAGTCCCAGGAAGTACCCGTTGATAAATTGAGCAGTGCGATTGGCATATCTAATCAGTGTGTTAGATCCATTTATTGATGGAAGTGTTTAACTTGGTCGTTAGCTTCGACGTTCAAACCCTGGGCCGAATTTGGCCTGAGTCCCGAAGGTTCCCGCGGTGTCATAGTGGGCTGTTTGATTCTCGGAATTCTCAAGTCCGCTGCTTGTCTTCTGTTGTTTGCGGTGTAGTGTGCGGTCCGTGTAGAACACTTTCCCCCTTACATTGGACTCTCGCCGCCCTCTCATAGTGCAACGCTGAGGCGATGCCTGCAAGAGGTAAGTTCCGCCCACTGTTTCCAAATACCCACCGCTGCAGTCTAACTCCTCTAGACCTGAAATACGCCGGAAGTCTTGAAGAACAGTGGCGAGGACGGGTGTGTCTAAACACCACCATCGCTGAGCTCGTAGGCCTATGGCGTTGTCTACGGGGCCCGGGCACAGAGAAGGAGAGGGCGGCAGGCTCCTTTATCATTTGTTTGTGCCCGAACAAAAGGTGTGTTCAACATAAGTGTTTCTTCTCCGAAGCCAATGGCTCCTTTTCTTCGACCATATATAGGGATCGCGTGTGGGGCTTTGACATTTTCCAGGTCCTGCATGGGCCGGTGTGTGATGCACGCGCCTGTCTATCCCATTGTGTGTTATCATAATGCTGCCAATGCCACACACCCAGCAGAGTATATAAGCGTCTGGTAACACGGCCGAAGCAGAGATGCAAATCATTGCAATGACAGACGAGTCCTCAAGAGTGTCGTTGGATCAACTTACTCGGCTCGCGTGTTATGCTTCTCCGAGAAGAGATCAGGCATGTATTTCACTCGCCCGTCTATGTTCGCCTCTGATATTCCTGGTTCCCTAGTTTATCGACGTGTATGATACAGTCTACATCAAACCCGAACCGTCAACCACGCCTACGCCAACAAGGCCTGTGGATCCCATGCCACGAGCAGGAACCTCGGGCAGACAGTCCGAGTCCCGTACTAATATCAAAGTCGAGCAGAAAATCACTTTCAAGCGACAGTCTCACAAGATGAGAAGCTTACCTGATCGTGTGGGATGGTTCACAGGGATGGGCTTCTCCTCGATTGGCAGCCCGCCAGATGCTTTCTTCGAGGACAGAATTGAAGGGGACTTATTCATAAACCGTGTCGACGAAAACGGTCCATTCCAGGTCTGGAGTTTTGAAGCTTGTGGGCTGTGGGCGTGGGTTAGGTGGGGACATCGGAAAGGAGACAGATTCGTGATTCTACACAAGGACGGTACGCCCTCTCTGGTGGTGGAGTCGACTTTCAATAAACGATACAACAAAGAAAAGCAGTCTAACCGTGTAGTATAAATATTTTGGATGGAGTATAGACAAAGCTAGCAAGCGGTGTGGAAGCAATATATGACTGTTCGCGTGGTCTGGTACCAAAACCTGACGGCTCGCATGGCTAGGGGGGCGATACTGAGGTGGGGAATCCATAGCTCTAACTTGTCGGTTGTCGTCACGAGATGCGACTGGCCATGCCCGACCCCTGTCGTAAGCACTGACGGGAGTTGAGCTGTATCCTAGTGTAGACAGAGGGTGGCATCTTCGAGTCCCGGTCCTTGGAGTTATATATGCTCCTCTCACAGACCAAACAAAATTCAGAAACCAGAGCAAGCGAAAACCAAAAGCCCTTTGTTGCGTTTCATAGTCGGACCAGGAGTAGGCAAAGACTGGCGTTGAAAGGCGGCCGGTGGGCACAAGGATGAAATATGTTTGGGATGCAAGGTGTGTCGAGTGGGATGAGGCAGTGAGAGCTGTAAGTAGCATCAGGAGTACTTAGCAGCCGGGAAAGCGAAGGCCAAGAGAAAGTAATCCATCCCAAAGATTCCTCAGTAGACGTGATGTTATGTCGAGGGGCTTGAACCAAACAAAAGGCGTTGACCCAGGCTGTCCATTCCATCCACGTTCGGGTACTGGCCTCAGCCATGACCGTCTCTTTTACTCCTGGGTACTGGCCACAGCCATGACCAGAATGCTCTGAAACTCCTCAGGCCTGAGTACCCACGTATTCCTTGCGGCTTGGACGCCTGATCTCCTTTGGCGCTTTCGAAGGATGTTCCTATTGGTCTCTGTGTAGGTAAGGTCCTCTTTCCTTGCATGTTGCTTGACCAACCAACTTCTTTCACAGGTGCCGCCAAACGCGCTTTCTTGATCGATGATCCAATTGGTCTTTGTGTCGGAGGTGCGTCTATCGTCCCTGCATGTGGCTCGGACAATCAATTTCTTTCGCAGATGCCGCCGAACGTGCTTTCTTCGCAATGCATGATCTTGTCTGTCCTTGTGGTGTCCTATGTGTGAACGTCTTCCGTCTCCATGTCGCTCGGGTCTCCGACGTCCTTCTTAGCCGCTGAATGGGTCATTGTGATGTACGTTCTTCGTCCTCCATTTGATTTGAATAATGAACCTCTTTCGCAGATGTCGGCAAATTCTGCTTTCTCTGGTCCTAGAGGCCTTGTGGTGGTGCCGTACGCACGTGCAGACAATCCATCTCTTTCGCATGTGGTCCGAGGTACCTCCTTCATCCATTTGAAATGTTGCACAGGTCTTCAACCCCCTCAGCCGCCGTCAGACGCGCTTTGTCCTCACCTGATCGTCCAATCGGTCGTTGTGATGTACCTCCTTCGTCCTCTGTGTGATTTGAATACTGAACCTCTTTTGCAGCTGCCGCCAAACGTGCTTTCTTCTATGTCGCTCGGGTCTCCAACGTCCTTATTGATGGTCCTTGCCTTATTGATGGTCCTAATGGCATTGTGGTGGTGCCGTACGCACGTGCAGACAATCCGTCTCGTTCGCATGTGGTCCGAGGTACGTCCTCCACCCCTTCGTGCCGCTCAGATCTTCAACGTCCTTCTCAGCCGCCGCCAAACACGCTTAAGCTTTGTCCGTAACCGATCGTCCAATGCCGTCCGGTGTGTTATTACCTATACGCGGATTGGGCTTTTCTGACTCTCACTTCTCTCTCCAAAGAGGACATCTCTGTTCTTTTGAGTGTGCGGTAGCGGCTTTTCCTTTGCATCGCTCAGTCCATCATCCTCCTCTTTACATCCCTTCGCCTCATGTTGTCCTCGTGTGCCCCCAATACCGCATGGCGCCCTGTATCTGGTACATTCCTCCTTTCTCTCTGCGTTCTGCTTGACGTCTCATGTCCATGCAGCTCGTACGCCATACCATCAACCACTACTAGAGACCTGTGAGGGCTATCCAATCACATTCATGAAACCTCCAGTGGAACCACTCCGGCAACACCTGTCGCAACTATGTGTTATTCATGGCAGTTGAGAACGCCGTGGTCATGTACACACTAGGTCGACGAGCTGAGTGCACCAAAGGCATGAGATACTGAACAAAGAGCTCTTCTCGGGCTTTAACAACATGAGGGCAGGTATGGCGAGGACTTACATATTTTTGGTGAGACTTTAGATCAAAAGGTGTTGGCTGGAAGCGTGGGAATAAGTGAGGAGACGTCGCACTGGATGCCAGTAAAAAAAAAAATCACTGTTGAACGCAGACGCCCCACGGTCCATCTCTGGGTTGTAATGGGATTGAAACTTCCTGTCAGTATTTGCTAGCCTGGGTTGGAGGTAGTAAACCTAGGATCAATGTATAAGGTAGATTCCCAAATCGAGGCCAACTCAACTCAGGAAGTTCGGGAATTGGAAAACACGGCATCAGACCACGGCGATCATGCACGGCGGCAATCCCCGCGATTCCCCGCCCTGCCCTATAGTGATCATCACGACGAGAGGCTCATTCACGACCTTCATGATACCCTCTATTCGCTGTTACGACGTCGTCGAGGGGAGATCGATGAGGTGAGTTGCGAATGCCTGGAGTATAGACGCCTCACCAGTAGATGCCCCGCTGTACCGCCATGCCCCCACCCTCACCTGTATTGGACGGTGTCGACCGTTCGTCACATTGCACTCCGTGGCTGCGCTGCCCATCCACCACCTCGCTGTGACCATTGGGTCGTGCGCACACACTGCAGGGATTTGACGAGGACGACGCCCCTACCTTCCATGCAGACAACGACGGCGCCCTGCACCTCACTGTTGGCAGCGTGGACAACAATGAGACCACACGGACAGGGAGGGCGACTACGAGCAGTGCTACACTGACAACGTCAACGACAATGTCACGGTGTTGGAGAGCTAGGGCAGCGAGGTGATCCATAAGCGGCGGCGGTGGCGAATGGTAAGCCCCTCCGCTATGGCGTCCTCATCCTCGTTTCTACATATGAGTAATCCGTACGCTTATATACTAGTGCTAGATTTATAACGTACAAATTACTAAGTCTTTTTTACGGCTATTTCCTTCCCACAATGTCTGCAATTTGAAGCTGGCAAGATAGTGTGACGGATAAAAAGTTGCACTAGGGGCTGAGCACTGCTTGGACGAGCACCCGACCTGGTGCGCTGGTATTCAGCTCGCCGGTTTGACTCCCAGCACGTGACGGCGTATAAGATAGCCGCCGTGCCGCCGTGCACGATCGCCGTCCTTTGATGCCGTCCTGAATGGCCAACTGCAACTAAACCTCACCCCGTCCTGCCTCGAATGTAGGTCTTGTCTTCTTTGCTCCACATTTTGCGGTGGCGGGCATCCTTATGGATTTGGTTTGGTTATGATCGCGTCCGGTCGCCGTGAAAGTTGCAGACGAGACGGTTGACGGTTGAAGCAACCGTCTCCAACACAAACATGGAATTGCATCGAATCTTGACAGGGATGAACCTTGTAAGGGCCTTTCTCTATCACGGCATACTGATTCCCCTGTCTCGGAATAACGAAGCGGTGGACCCGATTCGCAATTTCAACCTAATCACAAAGTCAACAGGTGATAAAATACATGCGCCATTCCTCGATCTAATTATTTTCCAAGCACCAGTTCCAAGCACCAATTACACAAAGATCCACCCATATCACTCTGATTCCGACCGCCTTTCAAAGTCAGATCTCCAATGACTGCATGTCAGTCTTACCTTCGGTCATCAGAAAATCAGGAAATAATGCTCACCTTTCACGTTCAAGGATCAAAGAATCCACGTTCCTCCATAGTGAAACCATTCTAGATCTCCCCCAACGCTGTTCTACAAATCCCTTCCACACTTCGCTGAAATTCGTTCGAGCTATCTATAGTGTGTCGATACATCTGCGCAAGCTTAGTGGAAGCCACTTTTAGATGCAGAGTCAACGGATCTCGTAGTGCAAACTATACCTCTTTGTAACTGGGGAAGCATCGACTTCGTGGGGGGACAACTCTTCGAAACAGGTGGCGGAGGTTCGCAGACAAAGGCGGCCCGTCGTCCAGGATTTTGAGTACCGTTGATCTCAAAACTCTACGCAGAGACGTAGATAAAAGACAGCAACCAGATATCTGAGAGCTCACAGTTTTTTCATCTCCTCTGAGAGGTAAAATTTGTCTCCCTCGTCCATGGCGCGTTTCCAGATATATCCTCGAGTGTGCTAAAAATAATCAATCGTGTGGAGAGAGGAGAGGCAAAAAAGGGTACCAAGATCAACAAGTTTCGTGTAATAGTTCGAGGGGTGGCTTTCGCTGTCTCGTCAATGCTAGTAACTATATGTGGGTATATTTAGGGAATTCCGAAATGCAGGTGATGCTTATACATAGCATACCAGAATCGATGATCTCGTTCGCAAGAAATCCTTCGTCCGCCTCTGTCGACCCATTGCGCCTGGCCTCCGAGTCGTAAAGGCTTTGTATGGCTTCCAGCGTAGCTGGTGGCGCGTCAGACAGAAACGAAAATGAGACGTCCAGATATTGGATACCCACCGTCCATCGAAGAAATTTTAATCGTGACCGCCTCGGCGCGCTCACCATCTTGGGAGTGACCACCAGCGTTAGGGGGGTCAGCGTCTTCTGCACCTGCTAGTGAGGATTTGGAACGTGTGCGATAGCGAGAGGAAGTGGCAATGCGAGGCATGGCGGTAGTCTTTTAGAGAACATGATAATGGTACTTATTATGAGGCCTTTTTAAAGGACTCATTCTTTATCAGCCAGGACCCCTTTTTTTTGGCAGAATTTCTTCATTCATTCATTCATTCATTCATTCATTAACCCATCAACACGCGGCAAAAACTTCCAAAAAAGGCAACTTGAATCAAAAAGTTAGAGAATCTTTTGGGGCCTTCCCAAATCTTCTTACATCATGTGACTAGCATCATTTGTCATAGAGATATTGATGAGTTTACTGGTCAAAATTTCACAAAAAAGTGTCCTGTTTTTTATTTTGCGTTTTTTTCAATGAGGAAAAGAAGCTATCACATGATGAGACCACATTTAACTTGCCAAGACATTCTCCACCTTTTATAAATTTTGCCCTATATGGCAGTTTGTTCCCATGGGACACATGCCCAAACTCTGCGACTATCAGAATCCTGTTCAAAAATGAATTTTCTGGCATCAGATTAGATAGATTAGTCTGCTTTTCAGCATTCTAAAAAACAGCCAGGCCCTAAACTTGGCTTGCCAGCTCATCACTTTCCCCCAATCTTGTTTTCCTCTTTCCTCCACAACAATGGCAGCTACCACCTGGTTCTTTTGCTATGCCTTTCAGGCCACTCTCCCTACCTCCTCACAGCATCACTCTCCACTGGGGTCACTGGAGCCTAGAAACCTGCACTCTGTTGATCTTTTATCAAGACAAGCTGATCTGCTCAGTAAGTTGTTTTATCACTATCTTCCAAGCTGTCTTCTGACCAAAGTATATGTTCTTTCAATGAGATCTTACATATTCCTCTTACTGGTGTGTCAGAAGGTATGATTTAGAACTTTCAGTGGTTTAAAAAGCACTGTTTTGCTCTTTTTGAAAAAGATTTTGCTGATCAATCTTTGTATTTTTTAGGTACTACTTTTTCTGATGCAGGAGGATCAGAAAAATATCTTTCTGGCTATTCAGGTGAGTTTCACTGTTTGAATATTGCCATTTCCAACTAAAGCTCAGTTTTAGAAGAAAGTCGTATTCACTTGTTCTTGTGTTCACGTAAGTCCAATGCTACTTTTCAAAGAATTCTAATTATTTTGGTCTTAGAACAATACTTGCAAAGTGGTGCCTTCGGGACAAGTCACCTTGTATTTTCCATCAAGATTTAACCCTGTATGTCATTTCTACAAGCCTTCTCTCAACATATGTTCTTACATGTTCAGCTTGTATTCAAACGATAGTGGGACTTGTCTCCCGAGTAGGTTGAACCCCGATTAGCAGGGACCTTGTTCCAGCAGAGCTTGAACAAATTTTTTATAATGATCAATTGAAAATTTAAAAATTGACTATAAAATATGACAATGAAGTATTGATTCAGGATTTAAAAAGTCAATTTGCTTTTGAGCAGAATATTGAAAGATGCTATCCAGATTCAACTTATTGTCAGAGGATTATCAAAAGCTTTTGCATTCTTTTATTTTTGCGATTTTACCTTTCTTTATGCTGCAATCTAAATGATGGTGATATTACAACAGAGATTCTCTTGGTCTGAAATTACTTGATCAAACTCCAATATCACGTTACTGCAATTTCATCCATGATTATGCTGCACATCTAAATCGACTTGATGTTTGTTATTCTATTTTAGTTCAATCCAGGATTCTTTCACGGACTTTGTATCAGCATATTTCTACTTGCAGATACTGATTTCATTGTTTCAACATTATATGTTCGGAAATTTTCACAGTGCATTCCTTCTCAAAAGATCGTATCTTCCCATCATACTGAGGTGGTGCCCTAGACATATGTTTGAGCTAATGATCTTATCAAGTGTCTGAAGAAAGTCAGACTAACAATAAATACTCTTTGAGAATTACTTATCTCAAAGATAATTTCCAACATATGAATCATCGATAAGCTTGTCATTAGAAATCTACCCTAATCATTATTATTTGAGCATTTGAGTATTTACAACATCTGAAATGATTGCTTCTGCTCATGGTATTAAGTTTCACTCAAAGGATTAAGATTACAGATTTACAGACATAATTCTTTCACATATCTGTAGTAACTGTTCTGTCAAATTAAGTATTAATGCTATGATTTACAAGCAACACTGAAAGAATAAAATCACAGGTTCTTGAGCAGGTAACAAGTACAGAGCATCCAATTCTGAGAGTATAAAACCAAAGAATTTAAGTGGCATCAAGCGATATCAAATACAAGTCCTGAAAGATTCGAGCTGATAATTTAAAAGAGTGAAGAAATATCAGACTAAATTGATCCACACAGTTTCCACCTTGTATCCCTGTCAAACATTGCAGCATAAAGTCATTACCAACTTTTGCGAATTCTGTACCTCCATATTTGAAGAAAGTGGATGTTCTACATCTGTGGAAAATGACTGTAGCTTACCACCTTGAAAAAGCTATCAGAAACCAGCTAAATTTAGATGTCTGTATCAGAAAGGTGTTGCAGTAAAGGAAAGACTTGTAGATACTGACACCTTTACTGATATTGAAGAACCTATTCTTAAAGCAATCTGATCTCAGTTTTTGTTCAACATGCTACAGATCTTTATCTAAAGGAATAATACCAGCTCTAGCATTAGCAAATTGGAAATGGATTGGGCAAAGTTCCACCTCCAGTACAGGAATCTTTATATGCTGAAAACTTCTTGTAGCTGGAGTGCGTCAAACCGGCTCGTTTGTACGAGTCATCTGGTATGCACAAAACCAAAAGCCAATGCCATCTCTTTTGCAAATCCAATGCCTAAAATCTTATCAATACTCTTCCACCTCCAATTGAAGAGCTTGATGATTTCTGGCATTTATTTATACTGGGTCCATGCAAAGCCCACCAAGTTCTTACTTTGAGAGAATCCACTTCTTGTAAGAAGAAAGAAAGTAGCTGCTTGCACTCGAGTGGCTAAACTGAATCCACTGTGACTATTTTACTTGAAATATTCATATGATAATCTTCAAAAATATCCAGAAGATGAGCCACCGTGTATTCGAGTACAAAGAATCACTTTTCAAATAAAGATCCTGAAAACTGCAGTTCAGATGACATGGAGATGAAGCTGGAGTGGAGGTGGAGCCGTCCATTTATTGTTCACTGTGTTACTTGGTGAAGAATATTAACCAAAAGTCTGAAAGCACTCAAGCAATTGCTCTCAAGCATTTGCAGATAATGGAAAAATTCTTGCTAATTGGACTAGTAAAAATCCAGATCAATCTATACCATAATCACAGCTTTCCTCAGATGATGCCATGCTCTCTCATATGGACTGGTGGAATTAGGAAATGCTCTTCAGAGGAATCGGAGTCTAGACATTGCTCATAAAAAGACATATTACTTAGTGTACTATGATAACGGTTCAGATGTATCCTCACTTCTACTCATTGCTTCAATCAGAACAGATCAAAGAGTGTACAATGCTGGATATTCTTGCTGAAAAGCCAAGTTTGATCAGATATCGGAACGTCTCATGACATGACATTGAAGTTGCTCCGACTTAATCAAGAGGACTGAGGATGGTGATCAGTCAGCAGAGTCTGAAGGGAAGGAAAAGCTATGCTTCCAGCTGATTAAAGACTTGGACCATGATGGTGGATTTGTCAAAGGCTCATCACCAGCAAGAAGTATAGCGAAATGAGATCTGTCACTATTTCATTCATCAGTGGCACCTCTGTTTATAACTTTTGCTCCAGCTCGACATAAGCACCAATCTGTCTGTTATTTGCTGATACCAAGGAGAAATCATCCACAATATTGAGAGAAGATAATGAACGCTTCAGACTTATTGACACAATCCAGTAGCTGGTGCTCGATTCTTTCATTTATCTGTGAGTTTTATTATACAATACTGGAGTTTGGACCAATCATTCTGGAATCTATTGGTCAATACTGATGCATACTCATGGTACAGTTGAGCAGCAGGGTCGACTTACTCTTCATATGCATATGCTCATCTGGATTAAAGGTGCTCTATCACCTCAGGAAATTGTGATAAAATCATGGACCCCAATTCAACTTTCAGAAGAAAATTGTTGAGTATTTGGGAGAGATGTACACATTTGGAGAACTTACAGGATCCAAGGATGAAGTCAAAGAGGATGTCGGACTGTAAATGGATAAAGATTATCAAGATCCAACTCAGACCATTACCGTTTCTCACCACCTGATTAAGTTGTCTGTGAAGGACTTGTGCAACTGTACTGAACTTGAGACTTGGTGGCAAACTTCAGAACTACAGTGATGATACTTATTTCCATTCTTAATGTTCATACTTGTCTGAGCCAAACTCAGATGAGAAAGCAACTAAGAAAGCGACCAGGATGCATAAATAGACAGGAAATTGTAAGCCCATCCAAGACAGACCGATGATAGACTGGAAGTAGATCCCAAGACTGGAGACTTAATATCAAGAAAGGAGAGGCTTGGATCAATACATTGACTCCAGTGTAACCTATCTTTTACGATGCAATACAGATGTACTAAGTCTTCTATCAGGTACTGCTATTAAAGCTATTGTATCTATATCTACTGACTATGTAACCAAGCCAGGCTTGAAGATTTATAGTCATATTTGATGTTGTAAAACAGTGTACAAAAAATGAGTGAAATGTTAAGCAGCTCATGACTCGAGATAGAAAAGGCACGTAAGTTGATGACTCAAATGGTGAATCGATTTACAGCAAAAGACAGAAAATTGGAAGTCCAAGGTGCATTATATTATCTGCTTTGGAAACCTGATTCATTACACAAGTCATCAAGTTTATTACTGTCTACTGGAAGAATTATGTTAGGAATTCTGAAGTCATGGAATTGATGAAGTACTGGATGACTTGAATTCCAGAGAAAGTTGTTCTTAGAAGACAAAAAGTGAACATTATGTTGGATTCTCGAGAGTACAGTATATGTCTACGACCAGTGCATTGAGGACAAGACACGAAGAGGGCGAGAATGAGTGGTTAAAATTAAAGCTCTCACTCTCGACGACGATGATAAAATGAATCATGATGATGAACGTTGTCTATTTGCCGCATCCCTGAAAGTGCAGGAAGTTAGCCAGGCCGTCAAAAGTCAAAGCTACAGTAGAAGATGCAGATGAAAGTGAAGATGAACATTAATATCCTTTCTTGTGAATGAGCTAGAGGAATTACAGGAGGGAATCTGAATCTGAATCTGACTGACCTGAAGAAACTCTGATGGTAAACTTACTTCTTTCTGAAGGACACCCTATGGTATGAAACTCACGAGTCACTTTCAAATGAGGAAAAAGAGAAGAGAGACGCGGAGAGTACGGTGGATCACTTCTAGTGATGTGATAGAGGATACCGTGATTTATTGTGCAACCATGCTTTACTCTCTTCAAGCCTTGAGAACAGGAAAAGATTTGAAGGCTGAGACTGATCCTGGATGATTTATCAATATTTCAGCTTACTGATCGTCAAAGCAGCTTTGAGAACTTTATATCGAATGATTGTAATGAGCTCGTGATGATTTCGCTCAGTTGAGAAGAAAAATGCTGGTATTCCCCCAATTCATGGGATGATTCTGATGATCTAGATGTGTTACGACCTGTGCTGAGCCGGAGTGAGCGGAGGTGAGCCGGGGATCGGTGCGTCGGATGAGCTCGGAAGTGAGTTGGATATGGACCGTGCTTCAACGTGCGTGCGTTGCGCCTCGAGATAGTCTAAGTCGATTTCGAAGTACAGCTTTGGGGTGTCGGATGTCGAAGCGGATTACGAAGGATGAGAACGGATGGAACGAAGAGTAGGTGATTAGAAGTCGAGTATGATATTCAGACTGCCGGACTCGGTGTTCCCTCTCAGTCTCTTAAATACATCTCTCTCTTT